>WBNO01027771.1:35735-50934 GCA_013400575.1 Peucedramus taeniatus | reverse complement strand
GGTTTGCAACTGCTGGAAACTTCATGACAAACTCCAGTGGTGTATTATGGAGGCTTAACTACCTTAGCTGTGAGATAAAATTTCATAGCAGGATACTAATATTTGTGTTTGAGTTTTAAGATACTGAAGATCAAGTTCTTTGCAGAAAACCACAACATTAAGCTTTTAAATAAATTCTTGCAAGTGATAATATTTCAGATCCTCCACAAGGCAAAATTTCTTTCAAATTTGTCAGTACCTTTCAAGTGGACAGAACATGAAAATCTCACTCTTTCAGATTTTTAAGTAATTTAGAATCCAGAATAGACTGAATGTTGAAGGGAAGAGGCTTTGAAAAAAAACCAACAAACAGAAAAACACAGCAAATATGTTTGGGTCATGCAGAAGTCTAGAAATAGAGTCTTCTGAAAGCTGGTTATGTACTGAATCATCACTCCTTCAGTAGTTCACATTTTTTGTGTTGTCAGAAAGAATGTTGACTCATAAGGGTACAGACAATTTATACAAATGTTAAACACACCTTTTTATACTATCATTTGAAATTTTCACTTGGAATGAAACAGAATTTTAGAATTTTTTAGAGCTGTTTTTGCCATTAAAATAATGTTTCCAAAGAGGACACGTGTCAATAAACCTTTTCTAGATCAAAACCTACTAAACTTACCTTTCCCTTTCAGAAATTTGTCAAATTCACTGAAAGCAGAAGCATATTTCCCTCCATTAAGCCACTTTAGTTGTGGATTGCACTGAAATCTCTGGTCCTCCTTTGGAGCTGGCCAGTTTCACATGATAAAATAACCTCTGGAACACATGGAAAAATTAATTGAATTGTTCATACATAAATTCAAGACCTGCTTAGAGTAGCAAAGGCATCTCTCACTATAACTGTAACATTAAAAAAAATGAAACACTCCATTGGTTTGGAATGGAAGAATCTTTTTTTTCTAATCCTTAGAAACTTCACCCAATTACCACACATTGTTACATATCTAATCATTAATTTTAAGAGTTGTGATGGGTGTCTAAAAATTAAAGCTAATCAAAGTGCAAACTCTAATTTCTAATATGTAAATCTCACACTGGTCCATTGTGGTTCTCTTTAGGATTTCTTTTACAAGTGACTAGTTACAAGTGATACAGAGTTTTTCTTGCTTCAGAGCACATAACCTTAGCATTGTCCTTCTCTCAAGACCTAATGGATATTTGAGAGAAATGGAGGACTGGATATTTCAAAAGACTGATCGTGAAGTTTCAACCAATTCTGAGTTTAATTGTTATCTTGGGGTTTGGACTAGATGACTACAGAGGTCCCTTCCAACCCAAAGCATTCAATGATTCTATGATCTTCAAACCCAGAGCTGACTCATGTACAAAAGGAATTATTACCACTTCTTGGTCTCCAGTTAGATTCTCTTAAGTAGTTTTCAGGCTGAAGTTAGCCATCTTAAAATAGCTATCTCCATCCCTTCCCTGTGTAAAAAAGATATCTTTTTCCTCTGCAGAACCCATTTTCCTAAAAACACATTGCAAATGAAGCAGAAAAAATACAGTCCCTTTTTCAGAGGATATGTTGATAATATGGGACTATTCCATAGCATTAACTACTGAAATTCATTTTTGCAGATAAAATGAGTTAAACAAAAATTTTCTCTTAAAATTAGATACTTTACATGAATAACCACATTGCAGTGAACTGCCTTTCTTCATTGTTTAATATAAATTTATATGTGCATACACAGTTAGTAGCTGGAATATCTGGGGTTCTTGAAAATCAAAAGTGAAGAAAAAGAAAGTAAAATGAACAACTATGATGACAACTTACTGCAATTTAGGACAAAAATGATGTTGGGGTAACTAAAAAAGATACAGATAGCAAACTATTTAGTTACAGATATATGCAGAGTTTTGCAGTACTTAATACTGTGGATTGTGTCTGGATTTGGTTTTGGTTAGTCTGTACTTCTTGCATAGGTAAGAGAGGATGGTAGTCATGCCAAAAATGAATGTATCTGCTGTTAAAAATTCTCTCAGCTTTTTTAAGGAGAATAGAATGGCAATGTAATTTTAAATAAAGCAGGAAAAAGACAATTTTTTTCCAAATTCTGGGTAAGGTGTGTTTTCTTGCATTGTATTTACACTTTGTCTTTTTAAAAGATACATGCTCTCCTCCATGTATGCTGGCCTTGGTATCAAGAGACGCTGCCTTCTGAACAAAAACAGCTGGTAACCCTAAATTAAGAGGTGAATTAAATGCTTGTGAAAGTACCAGTTGACAGCCTAAGAGCTGGAAAGACCAAGCTGGATTCTTCTTTTTATAATTTTACCAAGATTCAAGTACCAGCAGCATTTCCTGCAAACATCTTACAGTGAATTCATTAGCCTGGTTTGAACAGGTACCAACTCCAGGGGTCAAACCAGGTTACTAAGGTCTGAATTTGAACATGCTGGTCTCAAAAAAATGAGGAATTAGGTCACTGAAATTAATCACGTGAAACAATGGAAATGGAAATGGAAATGGAAATAAAGTAAAGTACTTAAATGTGCAAAATCCTCTTGCATATTTATTAAGGGTGTCTCACCAGCTACAAAACCAACACATCACAATCTGCATCCATGACAGGAGGATTGAAAGCATGTCCAGTCAAACTCTAAATGCTTGTGTGGTGCAGCTTCAGTCAGACTCTGGAGGGCACCATCACTGGTGGGTTAATGCAGTTTGGTGTCTTAGCTGACCTGGTCTGGCTGTGGCTACACACTCTCTCTATGTTCCTCAAGAGGGAATCTTGGGGATTAGCTCATGTTGAGACCTACACAACAGACTGAGAATGTTAACTTGGGCATGAGTATGAGTAAAACCTGCAAAAACATTGATTGCAGAGGAAACGGTATCTGTTCTGATGTAGACAGTGACATATTCTTCCAGTTTCTGCAGCACTTCTGTTTCTGACACTTAATTTTGTTTTTAAACATCCCTCCACCCCAACCAAGTACATAACACCATATGGCTTCAGTTCTACTGTGTAAAGATAGTACAAAGGAAATGTCATGAAAATAGTTTTGTATTTGTCTAAATGGATGCTTAAAACCTTTTGTTATTTAAAAGGTAACAACTCCCCATCTTACTTAGGGTTTTTACTGTTTAAATTTCAAATTCTAGAGATATTTGCTTGTGAATAGACAGAAATAGTTGCATTTATCTGAAATCGAGATCTCTAATGTCTACCAATTTACCTGTTTTAAGATAAGATCATTAGGAGCTGAAAATTTTTCTTTGTTTTGAAGTGCATTGTTATTTAAATAGTGTATAAAAAGTTTCTATATAGTCCTACAAAACTGACTACACTTACAATGAAAACTCTTGACCTATTGATGACATATTCAAGGAGAATTGACTTCTAATTCTGCAAAGAATATATTTTGTCTTTGGATTTGTGGATGGAGATTTTCACCATGATGATTTCAAAAATGTCATCATTGTCCAAATTCTCTAATAGAAGAATATAGAAAAGGTATTCTGACTGAGATTATCATTATTGTTTGCTTGTGTCCTTAACTCTTTTCTACTCAGGTTTGCTTTTTTTTCATTTATAATTTAATTATGACACTTCAGAATTGCAATATTGTGATTGATTTTAATTTGAATATTCTTTGTAGAGGAAATACATGTGTAAAACCAGAAATCTCAAGAGGTATTAAGAGACAATGAGCAATGATCTACTATTTATTTTGCTCTAGATTTGCACAAGTTAGTTATTTCTGGAATAAATTTATGTAGTATTCAGTAATTGAAAACACCCTTTCATTTTCTAGGACTGATCCTTTGAAGCTAACTGAAGTGTATTTTGTACATTAAGGAAGCTATTTTGAGGGAGGAAATCATTAGAATCCAGATCTGTAGGAATTCAGGGACAGCAGGTCTAGTTTAACAAATATATTTGACTTTTCTGGGGATAATAAAGAGAGAAAGGGAGGTAGCTGGCATTATTTTCTTTAGACTTCTAAAGCACATTTTACATGGCATGACAGATAAAAGCAATTTTGAAAATAAAGTCTGTTTGAGTTATAGAAGGAATAAAAAAATTGGAATGTGGTTAGAGGAAAAATAGCAAAGATCTATGATTTAAGCAGTAAACCTGTGCTAAAAGATAGTAATTTGTTTGGTTCATTACACCATATTTGTTAATGTTTGTTGTGCAGCTCCTGACTTTTCTAGCAGTAAACTATAGATATGTTTAAATTATATTAATTTGTTTTTAATTCCCACAAACAGTACGTAATTATACATTAGGAACCTAATTCTAGAACCTGATGAACCTGGGTAATCAAATTCTTCATAAGCTAATTAGGTGTTGAATGTCAATTTATTTGATCTCCTTTACAAATTCTTATTTTAATGCATTTCTATAATATTGACGGAGGAAAAAATAATATTTTATCTTCTAACTTCTCATCTTTATCTGCCTGTGTTAAAATTGTGCAAAGAAATTTGTAATAAAAATTGTTAAATTCTTTCCGGCTGCTAGTCACTATTTCAGTATGAAGCTGTGCAATCAACTTGTGTTATATTAGTGTTGAACAAAATAATGTATACCAATCATGCTTCACATGATTGCCCAGAAAGAAATGTACCTTTCTAAAGAGGGAGTAAATAAGAAGGAATCTGGAAAAGAAACTGCAGAAAAAAAACCTGCATCTTTTGTTTAATAAAATCCTTCCTCAGCATAGTCCTTCCATTTTTTTAAAGCATGCTCACAGTCTAGTAAAACATATTCCTAATTTTTCTTTTTTGACAAATTGGTTCTAGGCTGCCTTCCTGTGAAGGAAGACTGTGTCTGACTCTTTACTAATTTAGAACATATAGCATTTCACCTCCAAAATAAATACACTGTGGGAACAGAGGGTGGAAGAATGAAAATGAGGTTCTATTGGATGTTGGCTCTTTGTGCTAACAGTGCATCTCCAGCTATGTAAATGGTAGCAGTTACAAGGGGAAATGTAGTCAAGGGTTCAAGCCAGGTGCATTCTTCCTCAGTCATATAATCACAGACTATCTTGAGTTGGAAGGGACCCATCAGGATCATTGCATCTCTTTCCTATTTTTTACATATTTTTATAATAAGCATGGTGTTTCAAATATCTTTTGCAGCAGTATGATCGGGATATGTTAGGAATTATTTGGGAAAAAAAGTAATTTAAAAGAAAATTGTATCTATTAAGTGACAATTTCAGTCAGGTTTACAGTATTCACTGAGAATCAAGTGCTTATGACAGATAGCCCAAGGACATGCTGAGTAAACATAAAGGACTGTAACTCAACATGACTTTTTTGCCTTTTTCATTACCAAGTCTGGAGGACTTGGCACAATATAGTTCTACAACAGGAACATCAGATTTTAGATCTATTAAGAGCAAGTAAATTATTTATCAACTTACAGGATATCAGGGGTTATTTGGCAGCTGGCAGGCATCAGTGAGACATAGATTAATAGAACACCACTATTCTGTAAAATATCTTCTGAGCAATCTATTTCAGAACAGATTTCTTAATAGATATAATTAAAGATATAAAACACCCTTAAGCTGCTTTTCTCACTTGCTATTGCTCTCTCTCTAGGCTTAATACTATGTTTTATAGTGACTGAGAGGCTGAATACACTGCTAGTTGTTTCTGAAAGCAACATTTATGTACAGCTACTTAACAGAGGAAAGGATTTGCACTATATGTGAAAATCAGCAACAAAACATTCTAGCACATTCTGGAACTGTTTTTGGTCTTGTTACAATGGGAGAAAAAGTGGCAATAATTGAAAGACACAATTGAAGATAGCAAGAGCCCATTTCTTCAGAGTGATCTCATCAGGAAGCACACCCTGGGCTGCACCAAAAACAGAGTGGCCAGCAGAACGAGGAAGGTGATTCTGCTCAGCCCTAGCACTGTCTACCACCTGAAGAATAACCATGTCCAGCTCTGGACACCATTTTCTGTGCTGTCCTCAGCACAAGAAAGACATGAGCCTGTTGGAGCAAGTTCAGAGTAGGCCATAGAAATGACCAAAGGGCTGGAGCACCTCTCGTACAAACAAAGACAGGCTGAGATAAGTTTGGGTTGTTCAGTCTCGAGAAGAGAAGGTGTAGGGAGACATCCTTATGTTCTTCCAGTACTTAAAGAGGGCTCATAAAAAGAGGGAGAGCAACTTTGTACATAGGCAGAGAGTGACAGAACAAGGGAGAACCACTTTTAACTGAAAGGAGGTAGGTTTACATTAGATGTAGGAATAAATTCTTTACTGTGAGAGTGGGGAGGCACTGGAACAAATTGCCCAGAGCATATGTTGATGCTCCATCCCTGGAAACACTCAAATTCAGATTGGATGGGGACTGAGCTTCCTGAGCTAGTGTTTGGCATCCCTGCTCATCATGAGGGAATGGAAGTAGAGGAACTTCAAGGTCCTTTCCAATGCTGGCCATCCTGTGACTCTTGCTGGGGAGGCCAATCTCATCCCAGAGGACTGGCATGTTTCCCAAAGGGCTTGTTCAAGGCAAAATTTAGCAGATAGACAATTTTCTTGTGCCAAAAGATTTTCCTATTCTTATACTTTTCACTTTTACTCCATATCATGCAACTGTGAACAAAATAGCATTTTGTAGACTTTTCTAGTTACAGCTGCTTTTCCTCTGTGAAATAACTGAAAACACTGAAGCTTTTGCAGCTTCTGCTGCCTTCTGAAGTGCCTCAAATCTTCTAAGTTACCTGTCATTTCAGTATCTCTGATACTCCTTGAATTTTTTCTTGTCATACTGGATCAAGAGCCTAGAAAAAACCAACAAACCTTAGGCATTTTCCTTTTCAGATGTGTTTCAATGGAAAAGAAAGGCTTCAGTAAAAGCCAATTTATCCCAAAATAGGAGTTTTCAAAGATTCTCCTGTAAACTTCAAAATAGGCCCTCTCCCTATCTAGGATCCCAGGAGAAGCCAGGTGAGGGGGACAGAGGATAATAAGTAGGCCATTCTGTTTAGGTGAACTAACAGTTATATTAAGTTAAAAATGCTTAGTAGTGTATTTTCAGTTGTTTAAAATACTTTTATATTTACATCTTCCTATGAAAATATTAAAAGGAGTAATCACCTGTGAATAACAAGTGCTGAGTGAGAAGTGAATCTCTTGAACTACCATTGAATTTAGAAAAGAATATTACAGAAATTGTTCATATAATTTTCCCAATTAAAATTACAGTTGTGAATAAAGCATATTTTTTCACAGGAAAATGTCACTTATAGCAAAATAAAATTTGGAAATGCCAAAATTGTCTTTCTTTAAATTGAGTTTAAAAAAACAAACACAATAATGTTGATTTAGTATAAAATTTTATATTAAAAATAATACTAATGTCCCTACTAAAACTTTTTGAACAAATAATAAGCAGTTATTAAAAATGATGATAAACTATTACATATCTTATTAGCAATACTTTAAAGGTTAGCACAAACAACAAAACCAACCAAAAACCCCAAACTCCACTGCCATAAAAAAAACCCCAAAGAATAAATCTACAAAAAATATCCCCAGAAAACCTAAACCCAATCCCAAACCTTAAAAACAGGAGGAAAATGAGCCCTGCCAATAGCTGCATATAATGAACAAGGGATACTCAAATGTTATAGGATACATTAATAATAAGGGTAAACCCTGAGAACTTGTCAGCATGGAAGACAGGTAAGGTTAATTAACCCTACAGTGATGGCCACTCCTACCAGATGATGGACACCAATTATGTGCTGTTATTGACCTTATAATATACAATTCTTCATCTAAAAAGAGAGCTAGCAAATAATGAGTCCTCAGGGACAGATAGAACCAGTTTGAGAAGTACTTAGTAACATTCAATTCCCATTAAAAATCCAGTGATTTTCATAACATTTGCAATTTTATACATTCACACACTGACCACGCAGTTTCTGTCACCCATCCCAACACAAGAAAATCTTGATATTTGTGAGGTAAGCCAAGTGATCAGCTTTTCAAGTCAAATAAGTATTTTGATAATTTTCAGAGAAGGACTATTACACCAAAATATACTGTGCTAAAGAAAAAATGGTGAGAATCAGATAATCTTAGTTCACTTTCATGATAAGTACAGCTAAATATTTAGGCTAATATGCTGGAAAAATAACAAGGAACTAATTCAATGAGAAGACTAGAGCTAATTTGTATGTAGAAACATGGCTGCTTTTAGACTCCTCCTCCCCCTTTCTAAAATTCTGTTAATATATAAAACCCTGTAATGTTTCTGATAAGGGACAAGTCACATTTTTTTTCCTCTATTTCAACATTTTTTCCCCACATTTCATGGTAATCAGCTAACTAGTTTTACAAGACATAATATTTGTTTTTATAGTCTATACAGACACACCACCACTCCAGGGTATGAAACAGTTCATAAATGTTTGAAAAAGTGTTCCTGCCCCATTGGTTTTCAGATTATATCACTGCTCCACACACAAAACGACCATCCACTTCTTATGACCCTAGAATACATGATTGCTAAGAGGCTGAGCACCACATGGAAATATATAACCTTAGTTTGGCAAAGTTATTCCTAAGCTCTATTTTCATAAAAAAATCTGCGTTGGTTTTGGGAGTTGTGATCATTTTTTCATCTCAAAGTATACACATATAGCAGGTACATTATGAATTAGTATTAAAAAAAAAACAACAGCCCTTGAAGCGGGCAGAAGGCAACTGACACATAAATGAAAGAATAAAGTTATTTCTGCATTTTTTGTGGAAGCAAATGATATTACATAAAAACCCACTGTCAGTTTAAAGTCATACTTTTTATGGTTTTTTTCCCTTTTTTTTAAAGTTTTCTGTATCCCACTATTGTCATAAACAGTGTCTCAGATTATGGTAATAAGAGGTAAGAAGGAAAAAGCCATCGTTCCATGGGAAGAAATGCATGTGCTTAGGTAGGCATCACACACAGTTATTTTCAACACTTTACACTCATCAGATCTGATTTATTGTCCCTCCACATACACAGAAGACTCAGAAGCTAGAATAACACTTGTAAAACAGACGTACTGGTAAAGGAAATGTATATATGTACTTGAATCCTTATCTAAATACATACATTAGTTTTAATTTATCAGTGGCTATGGCTTAATTTCACAGTAGCTGCTGGATGGTATTCAATGTGTTCCTAGAAATCATCATCCAGAATAGACTCATTTGAAAGAAATAGAGCTCACGGTCTTCCAAATTGCTCTATTCTTAGAACCAAAACATTTCAAAAAGCACAGCTTTTAAACAGCATAAGCACAGCTCTTCCAGCTAAAATGGTAATGTAGATAAACCTAGCTGATGTAAGACACTCAAAGTGTCACTGCAGTGTCACTTTGAGGGAAAACATATGATTTTCACAAAATATCCTGATTTGGAAGAGATCCATAAGGATCGTCAAAGTCCAACTCCCGGCCCAGCACAGGAGAACCCAACAATCTGAGACCACACCATGTGCCTGAGAGCATTGTCCAAATGCTTCTTGAACTCTGTCAGACTTGGTGCTGTGACCACTGCCTGTTCCAATCCCTAACCATCAACCAGGTTAAAACTTTTTTCTCATATCCAGGCTAAACCTCTCCTTACACAACTTCAATTTATTCACTCTGGTGCTGTCACCACAGAGATCAGTGCCTGCCCCTCCTCTTCCCCTTGTCAGAGTGCTGAAGACTGCACTGAGGTCTCCCCTCAGTCTTCTCCAGGCTGAACAGAACAAGTGAGCCCAGCCACTCCTCGCACAGCTTCCACTCAAGGCCCTTCACCATCCTTGTGGCCTTCCTTTGGATGCTCTCTAGTAGCTTAATATCTCTTTATGGTGTGGTGACCAAAACTGCACAGAGGACTTGAGGTGAAAACAAAATCCATTGCAGACTGAATACCCTGTCTTCGGAGTTTAGTACTTTCTAAGAGCTTAATACTTTTAAAAATGTTGCTGCTTACATTTTTTAGCTCAACAATGAAGACAGTTGTACCAAAAAATACTATTCTGTATTTATTTCAGTGTTTCTGAATATGTTTCTATTTCTGTTCGTCATAAATATCCACAAGTAATATCAAAGGAAATTTACAATATGAAACCAGGGAATGTTTTTTGCCTCAAGAAGTATGAGAAAATAATCCTGTAACCACCTGTGTCTTATTTTCCTGTGCAAAACTTCTGCTCTGTTAGACTATAACAAGCACAACACAGATATCACGCCTGAAAGAAGCTTTTTCCCTTGTGAAAGTGCAAGGAGATGACCTAGGACTTTTTGTTTAATGTTTTGAAATGAGGTATCATTTGCATAACTAAAATATTTCTGCCTAAATACTGTTCTGAAAAAGCATTTTGAGGCGACATTGTGAAAGTTCTTCAATATTTTAACCCTGGGAATTAAATTCTGACTCCACCAAAGTCAAACCTTCTACTCACAATATCAAGGTTGAAGATTAACTATTCTTTTTCAAAAGTTCCTATCAGGAGAGAAATACTTATTTCTACATATATACTAAGGATGTATCTGTGTCATGCTCCCGGGATACTTAAAAATACTAAATCATGTTCTTGACCAAATGCAAATCTTGTCATAAGGAATGACTACCCTTTCTACTGCAAAAGGAAAAAAACCCTGAGCATATAAAGCCTATACCTATATAAAGCATATACCTTGCCTATAGAAACACATATATCTAAAAATATTCAGTCTATGAGTAATATTCAGATATAATGTAAAAAAAACCCTAACAATCAGCAATGATATATTTCTTCAAAGCAATGTGGAATGTAGAACCAGAAAATCTTTCTTCAACCCCAATTTCTCTTCTGCAATAACTTTGCAATATACCTACCGCTCTGTATGCCACTGAGTGATTAAATTTTGATAAAGCTACTGTTTCTGAAAAGAAAAAATCACCTGAGAACTTTTCTCTCACACCTCATTTTTATGTCAGGACGCAGTCCATTTTGAGTGAGAAAAGGAATTGTCATTCAAGTAAAAGAGACATAAGACCAGGGTAGACTTTAGTGCTAATAGTTCTAACTGGAGGAGCCACAGGATTCTGGAGCACAAGAGTGGCTAACAGGAGTTGTATGTACATGTCATAAAAGTGTTTGAGATGCAGTAGGTTTTCCAGCCTTTACAGTCCAACTAGGAGTTTCTTACATAAGACAATTTTATTGCAGAATATGAATCAGACATTCAAGTACAAACAGAGAGCAGTAAACCACATAAAAAAAAGAAATTTATAATTATGCACTAGTGATATTAAAAAATACTCAATAAATTATGTCTATTAAAGTATATTACACTCTAAATAATTATCATATTTGGAACTATATGCCAGAAAGCAAAGAACAATGTAATTAAAATTGTTTCAGTTCACCTGTTTGGATTTTTTTTCTATTTTAAGAGTATACATAAGTATACCAGTAATAAGTAAGAAAACTGTAAGATTAATCGAGCTGTTCCCTATTTTATGGCGGCTTTACAAACATTCTGTCTACAAAGAGATTGTTTATATCTTAAAATAAGAAAGAAACACCTAAATGTTTCCTTGGTGGGCTTTTTGTGTCACTAAATTCTGAAAGCCAGTGGCATTTTAAAACAACTCAAATTATGCCAGAAAAAAAACCCAAAGTAACAACACAAAAAACTTCTTACTGAAGTACAGAGCTATATTTCTATTGTATTTTCATAGAGATTGTTGATGACTTTACACAACCATATCTTTCATTTCTGAGCATTACAGATTTTGACAGAACTTGTTGATGTTATGTCTGGAATAAATATGAATTTATGGTTTAAAATATGCTTATCACAATAAGCAAACACATCCACAGTGAAATTTACATGTTGTGAAATAATTTTGACACAATGGTAAGTCAACTCCCTGTCTGAAGGGCTCTTATAATTTTCACATCTTCCAGCAAGAATGTCAATTTTTCCATAAGGAAATCATGCAGTTATGAAATGTCAAGACTTGAAGTTTCATCTAAATTATGATAATTTCTCTTGCATCCATTCTTGAAAAAAGGCTATGTCTTTTAAACAGGCAGTTGTGTTGCAAATATCACTTAACTTTCTTTTGCCTAAAAAAAATAGCCTAAAAACCCCCAAACCCAACTCCTCAACAAGTAAACAAAACAAAATTCCAACATTCCAAACAGACAAGAAAACTCTTGAACAAACCAAAAAAACTTCTAGGGATTATATGATATAAGATAGGCCACTGCTCATAGTACACAGAACCGGGATCAAGGGCCAGCTCAAACTAACTCTTGGTTTCTTCAGTAGGGGTTGGGAAGGCAAGAGTGGCACGTCAGCTGGAGTGTGCTGAACATAAAGACCCCAAGAGAAACTGGGTGAAGAGGAATTCTAACATGGTAACCACAAGGAAGATGGATATTTTTTTTATCAGAGATGAATAGATGGTTAGAAAAGAAAATCTAAATTATGGAGCTGAGCCTTCTGCTATTTGTCCCTGATGGGTTCAAAGAAATTGTATACTCTCTCTGCATCTTCTGCCTAAACAAACAAACCTGTACTAGTAAATACCCAGATGTTATCATCTAACACAAGACTATCTTAATGACTTTGAATATTATTTAAGTAGTTGTACAGAATGGAAAATATGATTTAGCATGCAATCACTGAATAATTTTGGTTGGAGTGACCTCTGGAGGTTAGTCAGTTAAACTTCCTTCTCACAGCAGGGAAAATTTAGATCAGGTAACTAATCATCTGTACTGTACTGTGTCACATTAAATCATTTTCCTAATAAATAATTGGAATTTTGCATGTTATAGATTGCGTGTCTTGCTTCTCATCCTGTCACTGAGACCTTCTAGGATAAATCTATATCTTTATCAGGATATATTTGAAGACAGCAACTAGATCTCCCCTTTGCCTTCTCTTTTTAGGAATGAACAAATCAGCTCTCTCAGCCTTTTCTTGTACTTCTTGTGCTGCTCTGGCTTGAGCCCCCTCAGGCCTCGTGGGTCCTCTCCAGCAATGTCCAACATTGTCTTTCTTCATCTGCAGAGTCCCAGACTGGGCACAGGGCTCCAGACACAGTCTCGTAAGCATTGGCTAGAGGAGAATAATAAATTTTTGCTAATACAGCCCAGAATGTACCTAGAAAATATGTCACCAAAAGGACACACTGCTGACTCACATTTAGCTTGTGGGTCACCTGAGTGCCCAAGATCTTTTCTGCAGAGCGGCTCTATGCCCCAGTCTATATAGTGGTATGGATAGATGTTGGATTTTTCATGCACATTTTTCAGGTGTAGGATTTTTTCATCTCTTTTTGTTGAAGTCCTTGAGATTATTGTCTGCCCACTTCTTCACTTGAGATCCCTCTGAACAGCAGCTCTGCACTCCAAAGTATTGAACACTGTCCTCAATTTGGTTTCGTAGCACAGTGGAAAATGCCTCTTGTAACCAATTTCCACATGGACTTAGTAGCTTTGATCCCAACTTTTTCAGCCCAGGGCTTCTGAAATTTTTTCATTAGGCTTGTTATTTATCTGTTTCATCCACATCTCCTAATTTGCCCATCACTAGACAGAAGAACATGTCAAAAGCCTTGAAGAAATCAAAGTCAGCATTCAGAGCTCTCCCCTTGTATAGTGCCAGTAATCCCTTCAGCAGAAGGCAGTCATGTTGGCCAAGCACAATTGTTTTTAGGAAATTTGTTTTATGTTTTCCCACTTATCCTTGCTTTTTTGAGCCTAGCCACAGCTTCAGTTACTGGATACTGCACAAGACCAGGAACTAGATCTAAATTGTTTCCTTTGAGCAAAATGGTATATGGAGCTGCTTTATACCTTGCTTTCTTTTTTTTTTTTTTTTTGCTGTTAAAAAAAAAACAAACCTCTGAACATTAAGGGAGCAAAAAGTTCACTATCTTGTCAGACCTTTGCATTGCCAATAATGGCCTTAATGTGAAAAAGTTCAGCTCAAACTTTTCTCTGTCCTCAACTGCTCTTAGCATTGCTATCCTAGGAGCGATTCTTTTTCTATGAAAGTCATTATTTCTGAGACACATTTAGCATTTTCTGTCTCCAGTGAAAGGAAGGTGTATCAGGCAAACTCTACCAGCTTGCACTCTAAATCAAAAAGCAAGGTAGGGAATATTACTATGAGCATGCATTGAGCCTGAAGGGTCCTGAAAAGTGCAACTCAGGTTTTTCTTTTTCATTCCAATTAAATTAGTACATTTCCTGTCTATCTGACAATAGTGCATATTTTATCTGACAGCGTTTTGTTTGAGAAAACCACAGGGAAATCCCAGGTTGGAATTTTGATTTCTTCTGTTTTTAATGGACTTTGGTAGCTACCCTGCAATATAATTAATTAAGCTGTCAATAAATATTGCAGTCACTAGAGAAAGATAGCCTGTCAGTACTTTCCCCAGATGAAAGGCATATTAGAAACGTTTCCATATCTGTCAGAAAAAGGTGAAAACTGACAAATAACTATCTCAGTATTTCACTCTCCTGCATGATTATTGACAATTAAAGTTCTTCATCTATTTCTAAACCTACTTGAGACTCGGTATTGTCTCAGAGGCAGATCAATAATTATGAAGAAAATTAATTTAATTGCTAGATAAAATTCATTCTGAAAACTGTGAATGGCCTGAAAGCTACAGTGGAAAGCTGAAAATATTTTTATGGAAGGCTTGATCAAGGGTTTTGCAGTTAGATTTGTTTTTACCTTGTAGAAAGGTCAGGAAAAGACCAGATAAGCTGAAACATAACATTAGAATGACATTATATACTGTATAGCCTTTAGCTCAATATCATGGGTTTCTATATTGAACTGACCACCTTAGCAGTGATAAAAAAAGAACAAAACTGATTAAACAAGCAAATCAGCAAACAAACAAAAGAACAAAGTAGGATAGATAAAATAAGAAAGATCAAGATGGAAGACTGATTTCTTTAAAAAAATATATTGGTTACTGGAGACTGTGCAACCAAAATAAATCAAAATTTGTAGATGTCTTCAAAAGTCTGAGCACATACAAGGTAGCAAACAAAGTCCAAGAACCACAGAAGGCGGAATTAACAAAAGTAATTAACACATAATTTTCTGTTTTGATAGTTCAACATTTGGAATATTGAACACAGGCTGCAGGGGGGAAATACAAAA
>WBNO01027771.1:11396-35698 GCA_013400575.1 Peucedramus taeniatus | reverse complement strand
CCTGCTATTTAGCACTGTTAATTGTCCCAGTTTAATCCCAGCCAGCAGCCAAACCCCACCCTGCCACCCTGTCACTTGCTCACTCCTCATCAGTGGGTCTGAGGAGAGAATCAGAAAGGCAAAAGTTGTAAAACTCCTGTGTTGAGATAAAGACAGTTTAACAGGTTTGGAAAAAGCCAAAAGCTGTGCACACAAGCAAAGGAAACCAAGGAATTAACTCACTTCTTCCCTTGGGGAGGAAGCTGTTCAGCCACGTCAGGCAGAGCGGGGCCCCATCGCATGTTATGGTGACTTGGGAAGACAAACACCATCACTCCAAGTGTCCTGTGCTTCCTCCTTCTTTCCCCCACTTTATATACTGAGTGTGAGGCCACAGGGTCTGGAATATCCCTTCGATCAGCTGGGGACACCTGGCTCTGTGTCATCCCAAATTCCTATGCATCCTTAACTTCTTTAGCAGCATGGCAGTACAAAAAGCAGAAAATGCTTTGGATCTGTGTAAGCCCTGCTCAGCAATAACAAAAACCTCTATATTATCACTATGTTCAGCACAATCATAAACAAAACACAGCCCCATAGAAGCCACTGTGAAGAAAATTAACTCTCTCCCAGCCAAAACCAGCACAGTGATAGACTTAATTTCTAGAAAAGTACACAGTTCACATTACAGTGTGTAGTAGAACACACAATAAATACCTACATCTCAGAGATGCAGCCTTAACCTCTCTCTGCCCTAGAAGTGACTCAAAAATCTCTTACTGGAGTGAAATTGTCTGTAGACAATGTAACATTAATGAAACAAAACATCCAGTGTTATTACTTCAATATTATTAGGAAAGGGTGAAATCAGGGTTGCGATTTCCAACACTTATGATGGGATAATGTTGTCTAACCTATAACATCAACAGAGCCCATATAGACCCAAACATGTAGAATCAGTGCACATGGAAACAGAAATATTTAATTTGATTGCCTCATAAGTATTAGAAATATCAAAATTCTTTAATTTACACTGCTTAAAAATAAGATACTGAAAGTTTTCTCCTTGGTAGACATTCCACATACATTGATGTATAATGTATTTAGTCACTGAAAGATTAAAATGCCTTTTAAAGCATCTAATTTAGCAACAGCAAAGGAAATTAGAAATAGATTTTTATATTACGAATTGAAAGAAATCAGCACAATACTTTAATGCAGAATCCTTCTAGAGAGAGGAACCTTATTGATTACCAGAAAGTCTTTGGCAATACCATTCTAAGAATCAGGCTAGTAATGATTGAAGTGCATTTTCTGGCACATCTAAGCATATTATAAAATTTGCTTGAGAAGGCACAACATAAAAATAAACAACTCTTCCCTTCATGCACACAAACCCCAGATAAAAGCCTGACTAAAAAGAGGCTTTTAGATATTTCAAATGTTAAAATTAATTTACCTTTAGTTTTACTTGTACTACAGTCTCCCCAGATTCATAGTTAAGAATGGAAGCATCTCAGCTCATGCACAGGAAAAGCAACATGAAGACTATTGTGAGGAAGGAGAAGGGAAAGGAGCCCAGTGGAACCATGTGTATCTCATTACCATTTGAAGCTAAAACATTTTTAATGCCTTCTTCTGTACTTTGTTGGTTGAATTTACACTGAAGAAAGGGGTAGAAGCCAAAAGAACTTCTTAAGAGTTCAGAAAATAAAAAGGTGTAATTAGCTTTAATTTATTGTAGAATTTGGACAGGACACCATTATGGGCAACCATTATTACTGTCTGCAAATTAATGTCACAATGCATAATAAGTATGTACTGGTGCAAATAAATTATTATAAATGATCTTTTGATCTACCTTTTTTTTTTTCTCTACTGAGTTCTTCTCAGTTTAATACATAGTTTTACCCTTAGTTTGAGCTTATTTGATAAAAAGTACTAGCAATTGAGTTTGAAACTTCTTAGGACTCAAGCTGAATGGCTTGTAAAGGAGTAAGGGAGGTCATAAGGCAATAAAAATCATTCAGACATAAATTATTATCTTGGATGCACTCACTGTAGAGCTAATTTATTTGCTCAGCAATTTCTCACAAAATAAAGACATCATAAAGCTTGCATATTTTCAAAGGCATAATTAAAACAGCAACACATCTTAGAATCTGCTCCATGTGTAATACACAGAATGCTGCACTAACTCTTACAGTATATCAGCCCTGAGGTTCAATGGAAAATGGGTCAGTAGATAAGCTAGATAAGTAGATAAGATAAGATGTATCACACAAGCCAAAAAAGTTGACAGATCATTTTGGCTAATAGATATTCTTGTAGACCACATGGCCAATGAGGGCAGAACAACATTCCTGTTTGTAATCATCCAATAAAGTGTTGTGGTTTTTTTTGAATATAGTGTAATGTCTAGCTGCTCTTTGACTTAGAATAAACCTGGTTCTGGTTTTCTTCAGAAAGACTTGATTCCTATAACTAATATTTAAAGAAAACAGCCACAGGGCTTATGAATTTGGAAAAAAAACTGACAACAGCAGCTGTTGTGTTCTGTTGTATCTCATAATGAAAGGTCTAATTTGTTTGGGTTATGCTAACTCACTAGCAGAAAAAAATGAGTTCACTCAGTGCAAGACTTTAAAGCACTCCCAAGTATGTATATGTAACCCTGCTTTGAAGTTCAAAAGATGCAATAATAATTTAAGATCACAACCATCCAAACTACTTATCAGTGCAAATTTTAAATTTAAGATATCATCTCTCTCTTTGAGTTATTTTTACTATTCCATAAATGCCCCAACAAATATCCCTGTATATTAAATTAAACACATAAATAAAATCAATAGATTTTTAAATTATTAATTTAAAATGCTTATCAAAATGGAGAGACAATTCTATAAATAACCGGGGAAGAGAGTTCATACTCCTTAACTTACGAATTATATATCTACCAGTGTAGAGCTTACATGAGCAGTCTGGAGTGGACAACATAAGTACCCCTAATTTCAAGACTAAGATACTGAGAAAACCCAAGTGACTGACATCAATGAATACCTCTAGCACATCCTTGTAACAATATCACATTTTGTTGGGTTAGCCCTCACACTTTGCAGATAAGAATTGACTTGATACCTTCAGAAAAAATATAATGAAGTAGGTGGCATCTTGCATCTTTCATGCCTGAAACCTTCAATGCAATATTCACAGAATAGACATAATAAAGGATAAAGCTGTACACTGGAAAAGGCTGAAGTGATTTTGCTCTCATTATCTTCTTGTGCACCATTTTTAAAGGTGTGGAAAGCAAGAAACCAGAACTTTTAGCTTGTAATACCTCTCCCTCCATTTTCAATGGGAGTTTAAGGGCTGAATACTATGGAACATGAACATAAGCACATTCAGGGTGAAGATATCTCTTCCGTATGCTTTACTAGTCTGTCTTCAGAAAGTACTAAGTGGTCACTGGAATGCAGTCTAATAAGACCTCTAATTACCATGAGTTATATGGACAATTTCTTTTCCTCTGCCTCTTCTGTAATTTCTTATTGTCTTATCCAAAGCACTGAAATTCAACAATGATTATAAACTTAACACTAAGACATTGTAGCTGAAAGCAGCACAAACTTAATGGAAATTTGCACACTAAATTAGGCAAAGAAGAAAATAAACAAACAAAAGCAAAACTGAAACAATTATATCTATGTCATTCTGGCATGAAGATGGAAGGAGTCTGTCGGATTAATGTTTTATTTTGCCCCGGGGAAAACTAAGGTCAGCACACCAATGCTCAGTTTCTGAACTTCATACTATGTCTGTGGCAGAAAAAAATGACACTTTATAACCACCATAATTAATTCTAACTACCAACATTTAAAAGCAATTGTGTTAATTAAAGACTGTGCAAAATGTTTATTTCTTTTGGTATGTATGGTAATAAAGCATATCTTTCTCAAACTGGCTTTGCTAATCTGCAATTTATCTTCTTTTTATAGGTCTTTCAGAGATCCCTGTTTTGATCATGAGAGGAGATTTTTTTTTTTTAATGGCAGAAGTGCAATGGGACTTTAGACAGTTATATGACAAGGTTCATCAACAGTGACATACAAATGTTTACACACTGCTCATTGAAAAAAAAAAAAAAGCTAACTGCATGCTGCAAGAAATTAAAGAAAACACAGTCTAACACAACTGCTAAGGGCTGCCAGAGCTCAGGCTTTCCAGCTATCCCAACTATTTCTGAAGTATCAGACTTTATGCAAGGTCACAATGCTTGAGTCATTTCACACTTGCTTCAATGGTAAACGTCCTTCCTCTTCCAGGAAATTGTTTCCAATATTTTCCCATAGTAAGTAATATGTGTCTTTAAGTCTGAAGTTGAAATGAAATTATATTTTAGAATAAGCTTGAGCAAATGAGTGAAGCCATCACACTCAGTTTTGACACACAGAGAATTTTCTTAGGAATTGTTCAAATATTTATGGCCTATAATGTTAAATGGGTAGTTATGATGTCTTTAAATGTCAAGAGTATTCAGTCTAGTCAGATGCTAATGTCTGAAGGTGGCATCAGATTTAAGAGCCTACAGAGAAAAACAGGCAAAAGATCTCAGCCTCAGTTTCAATTTCTTTTTAGATTTATCATTCTTCCAATTATTTTTTGCTCCCATAGATTTCATTTTGGGGAAAAACAGGAAAAGAAGTAATAATCAGACTAATTGAAATGCTGGGAGCACAAAGAGCAACAGTAGAATAAAAGAACAAAAACTTTCCCTTATGAAAAGTTTCATACTGTCAGAGGTGGTCTTCAAAGACTTTAAGACTGAATTCAGGAAAACAGACCTACAAAAGAGAACTACAAAGCTATTGTCATTTGGTTCTGAATGACTGAAATCACAGAGAACCTTTCCTTTGGTCAGCTCAGAGGGAGAGAAAAAGGAAAGAAAACAAACACAATATTCAGAGTAGGAATAGGGAAGAAGCACAGCCATGCACGAAGCTCTTGTGGAATCACCAGTGAAATATTCCATACAGTTCTGAGTGCACAGGGAGCTCAAGCTGGGACAGGAGTAGGGAGGCACTTCAAGCAACCTAATTTACAAGAGGTTTCATCTCTAGCTAGATGGATAGAACCTGCAGATGAGATTATAATCCTTGCTGAGATTTTCTTTTCCTTCAGAAACATTTACACTATTGAAATACAAATATAAAATGTTAACAACTTGAAAAAAAAACCCTTGGACAGCTAATTTTTTAATAATAAAATATTTTCTGCCTGATACTTCTTATATCACATATGCAAATTCCTGTTCCATTATGGGGACTTAATTACACAGAAAACATGACTGTAGTGAATACTGTAGCAGAACATTATCTTCAACCCCTGTTTTGCAGTTGCACATGATATTAAGAATATTGAATAGGTTGAAACCTTCATATGATGGGAGATGCTGGACCATTAAATGTGTTTTAAATACCCTCTTCAACAAGTACATTAAGCAAAAATAATACTATTTAACAACATTATTTCTTTTGATGATTTCAAGAAACAAGCAGGCCCTTAAAATGAATTGTACCAAGTTTATATATGGAATTAAAGAAACACTTTACACATTAAAAAAAAAAAAAAAGTAAGTGAAAACATAAGTGCTTTTGAAAACATAAGAAGCTTTTCTGTAAGTTCCAGAGTTCAGGCCACAGCTGACACTATAGTTTTCAGAAATATTGGAGAACCACTTCTGAGCCATGAGACAGCTTTACAGTGAAAAGGAAGGCAGGAATGTTATTCTACAGTGCAATAAAATATTTTCTTACAAATTCTAAAGTGATGTCCTTTTGCTGAGGAAAAAATGTCATATTCCAAAACATAGAAAATATTGACTCTTAGGAGTCAAAACCTGAAAATTAGCAGGATTAAGAAAACAGAAATTTCTTTATGTTGAAGAAAACAGCAACAAAAATATCCAATGGATCACCAAACACTAAATTACATTTTTATGGCACACAATGCCATGTATTTTAGAAGAGAATGATAATGATTCACTAAAAAAAAAAAAGCATTTAGATAATAAAACTGGAAAAGAGTCAAGATATTTCAACAGAAGTAGTCTGTGAGAACTCAGTGATACCAAAGAGAAAACCAATTGAAAAGGCAAAATATAAATAAACCAGGTTTCAACACGTAAGACTAGGGGAACTTCAGGTGTTTTCTAATCATAACAGGGAGCTAATGGCACTATACATTCTATAAATGTATCCTCTTTCATCCAAAATTTAGTTAGAATTCATTATATTTTGCAGAACTTTTACTGGGGGTTACAACCTCAGTACTCCAGTGATTCCTGAGGTCTGTTACATCCATTTGCTCTCATTCTAGCAGTATTCCTTTGCACAAAACAAGACAAACATGTTCTTCCTCTATCCACCATTCTTTTTTTTCAGAACATGAAAACATCCTCTCCAGATATTTATATTGGTACATTCTTTAAGGCATGAAAGTAATTATGGCTCATCTCTATTAGATTCAATTAATAGATGGAAAATCATGCAAAAATTACTTGTGATTCAGTAAAGAAACATATCTGTATGTCTTAATGTGGTTGCTCAGAAATTATCAGTTCTTCCTTACCAATGACAAGTATGTTCAATCAGACAGGATTTGTGAAAAGATATAAAGGGAATACGACCACATCAAGCAGAAAAACTCAAATATGATTAGCTAATAGAATCATCCCCCAATAATCCTGACCTTCATTCTCCTGTTGTGCGTGACTGGAGAAGTAGACACACAGGGCCCCTTCTCACTACCAAGTTCTTAACACTTCAAAATTTATTACCCATATTCTGACAGCCCAGTTGCAGAGAACCTTCTATAATTGGCTTTTCCTTGAAGGCTGTATAGTTTTGGGAATTTTACTACCATGCTGAAGGTCAAAAAAAGGCTCTGTACAGGAACTTATAACCCAGATGGCCATTAAGGGTGGCTCATATATGCAGAAAATTGTGTCATCCACGATTTGCCATTTATAATCTGCCATGTTATGATCTTTCTGTTGGCCACTCCTCTGGCTGTTTGTTCTGTCTCAAACATTATATCAGGTTATTTTTTTTGTTTCTTTTTCCCCTTCTAAGCGTAAAAATGTCAGTGATATCTAGTAACTCATGCTGCGTCCCACGGGGATTTTTCTTTTGATCATACTTTTTCTTTTGGTCACTTAATTTTTCTCTCATCTTAATCCATTTAAAGAATCTAGAGCTTTTATTTCATGGCAAGAATAGACCCCAAACCCAACACCAGAACCCAAAAACCTCCCCTCTAACACAAAGCAAACAAAAACCAACACCTATTTTAAAAATGGTTGGGGGTTTTGTACTGAGTTTCTTTCTTCTTAATTTGAGAGTTCAGTCCCCTGTTTCTGTTTATTGAAGTCCTTTTTTTTCTAGGGATGGGAAACCTTTCCATATCTTTTCATTGAAGTCTATTTTTTCTATTAAAAATTAAAAAACTTTTTCCAAAAGTGGAAATTTTTTATTATGCAAGGAAAGACATGCATCCAGGCATGTAGCTTCCTCTGTATAGAGATTTGCAAAACGTGTCCCTCCAAAATCTTGGGCAGCCCTGAAACTGGTATACAGGCAAACAAGTGGCAGATCATACTTACCTATAGAGAACCACTGTATCACTAGAACTAATGCATTCATCATTTATTTTCATTACTATCACATCTGTTTGGACAGTATTTTGAGTAGTTTAGTTTCTCAGAATCACAGCTCCCTCAGCAGCTCTTTCTAATCCATGCTTTCTAGACCCTTCACCCTCTTTGATGCCCTTCTCTAGACTCGCTCCAGTACCTCAATGTTTTTTTTGAAGCAAGGAGTCCTGAATTTATCACAGTACTTGAGCTGTGATGTCGCTGGTGCAGAGTACTGGGGCACAATCACTACCCTGCTCCTGCTGGCCACACCATTCCTGATCCAGGCCAGGATGCCTTTGGCCTTCTTGGCCTTCTTGGCCATCTGGGCATACTGCTGGATCACATTCAGCAGGCTATTAACCAACACCTTCAGGTCCCTTTCCACGGGGCAGTTTTCCAGTCATTCCTGCCCCAGCCTGTAGTGCTGCAGGGGATGGTTGTGACCCAAAGGAAGGACAGAAACTTTAGCCTTATTGAACCTCATGCTGTTGTCCTCAGCCCATCAATCCAGTTGGTCAAGATCACAAGTATAACTTGCTAAAGGCTAATATTCCCTGCCCCCACTTACCCCAAAAATGCTAAGTACATGAAAATGACCAAAGAGATATGCTAGAACATCTGATTTAAGTGGGGAATTACCGTCATAATTATAGATTGTCATATAGAGAGAAATACAGGAACAGAGATTTATTCAGAAAGATCTTTCTCTCTTCCTTTTTATTTTTTCCTCCCCCAAAAGCTAAGCTTTTCCCCACAATGAAAAAAAACAGAGACGAAAACTAAGAAAACAGAACTCACCCAGAAGCTATATCTATATTGCCCATTAATTTAATTCAAACTTCAAAATTTTGTAGCCTACAATAAAGTGGTACAGTTTAAACAAAATTAGATTGGTGTCTAAACACTGAATCATTTATGAGCACATTACATAAATATATTTACATTTTGTGCTACATTTTTTGCATTTGGCCTAAAATGCATCTCTGGAGTTTGAAACTTCATATTATCTTTTTTTTAAATCAAGGCCTTTGGATAATTACAGTTACTTTTATATAAAGCAAAAACTCTGCAATCTTTCTAACTTATTTCTAGATGTAATTGAAATTTTTGTGGTGCTATTTTATTGCTTTGCTTTGAAATAAATAGCAAAAAAAAAGGCAAAAAATAGCATTTAACATTTAATCTTTATACCTATTAGTTCTTCATGCACACTTGTGATTAAGTACCTTCAGATAGACTTAATTCTGTAAATTTAAATGAATATTTTTGTTTCAGAATTACCTAAATACATGGAGAGGCATAATAATTAAATATAATAATCTCTATCCACTTGTCACTTGTGGCTGAGCATAGATTCAGGTTTTTGGAAAATTATGCCTGGTTTGCATGATACTGCAGATCTTCTAAGTTTACATTATTTATTTAGAAATATCTTAATCACAAGGAAGCAAATGTAGTTGTATGTAGAACACTGTCTTCTTGAGTTTTCAGACAAGTCAACAGGTAAACACACAAATACAAGTGCACTAGGATTTTTTTTGCAACTTGCCATAAATATCAGTTACTAAGTTTCAAGGGCTAAATTAGAAAAAAAAAATATGAAAACATCTCACTATAGTCTATGATATCAACTGGATATATGCTGACAAAGTAACTGACAGTTGATATGTAACACCATCAGGAACAATTTTATGGCCATTTTAATTAAAAGAAGGAAGTGGACATAAAAACTACATAGACAAAACACAGGCAAAGTTCAGATACACAAAGGGAAAGATCATAAACAATAATTGTCCTAAGAGCCTGTAGTGGACTTCTGAGTTGGTGAGACCTCTCAGAAGTTCTTGTGTCCAGATCATCTTATATAGAGAGCTCCCTATATGGAACAAGTTTTGAAAGTACAGATTTATTAGACTATAAATCAAGATAGCAAATTTTAATAGAAAAAAAACCAAAGTGATTTGGGCAATCACAATATGGATAAAAGGGTTTATATCCAACTCACCCATTGCTTCATATGTCTTTGCAAGAGTATCTTGCTTCCAGGCTTGGTTTGAGTCACAAAGTAACCTTCTGTGCTGCAGCAAAGGCTACACAGCTTAGAAAGTGAGTTTTTAGAAGCCCTTCCTTCTTCATCAAAATTGACATCTCTCTTCTCCTCTCAGCAGTCTAGCAATCGTGCTGTTCAAACTGCCTTTCCTCTAACTCTTCCCAACATTCCTTGCAGTTTCTTTTCTCTTCTGTATTTGACCAGGATCAGTAGTCACAGATGGCAAGAATCAATCTTACTTTCAAGTGGCTCTGCCTGACATAGTATTTAAGGAATAAACATAATCTAAATATGTATAAGGAGGAAAAAGACACGTTACCTCTCCTGACGCCCTACTAATTTGAACTATCCATATTAAAATGGCATCAGAAATAGAAAACAAGATAACAAATAATGATCAGATACTGCCATTCACCAATATCTATATTTTCCATAAACACCAGAGGAATTTCATTAACACTGAGGATGGCATGCTTTTCCATGTGTAATACCTCCCACCTACGACTGATCTGACAATCTCTTGAAATCAGTCTGAACTCCTCCATACAACATTTTGAACAGTCTTGTCAGGTCAGAAGTCATGGGTGATATACTTAAAATCATTTTCCATCCCCCAAAAGATCTTCATGAACCCTTACATACCCCACTGACATCAAAGATAATTTTGGAATTTCCCTCAGGTCTTTCATGTGGCCTCCTTGCCTCAAAGACAAGGCTTTGTGTGATGTGAATGAACCTACACTCAGTGCCTTGGGAATGCCATGCAAAGCCAGACTTTCTGCCAAAATCTGTCTAATTCGTTCTGTCACATTCCTAGTAGCCTAAACAAATTTACATCATACCAAAGACAATAAAGAACAGCTGAAAATTAATATTTTAAGGTATAATAGAAGCAGAATGAAACTCCTATAAAAACAGTCACCATTAGACTTGTAAAGTGTGCAGATTCTGAAATCATGTACCTAGAGAACATGAAGGTTCAGGACAGTCAAATGAGTCACTGGTTTTGCAGATGTTGTCTCCTATACCTTTCCTGATAACATTGCCAAGCACATGAGCTCCAGATCTGATAGGGACTTAGGAGGAAATGAGGGATGGGTCACATTACAAAGTCTGCTACACAAAAACTGCAGAGAAAAACTGACTCCTTGACTTCCTCACTAATGGGCACTTGCAACACTTTGGAAAGGCATAAGAGTTAACATTTCCCCACATACAGACAATTGTTTTCTAATGTATTTCCCCTGTCTGCTTGGTCGGCTCCGAGCAGAGGCAGCTGCATGGGGACACCCGACACCTTTTGCGTAGCTGGAGGCAGAGGAGAATGTGGCACAAACACGTTAGTTATGGCAAGCACCTTCCAATCCTCATTTTGACCTAGATTTTGCAGAGCACTGTGCCTTAACTTTAATTGAGTAAGATATCCTATCACATTTAAAACAGGGCAAATTTCACAGCTAAAATAGTGATATCTTAGATGGTTCACTGTAGTGGGCCACAGTGAACATCATTCGCTGCTGTAATATGGTTACTGTCAAAGCTACTCACTAACAATCCCAGTAGACTTTTCATCCCAAGAATGACTTTTCCTACTTATCACAGACACATTTGGCTTCCTGCAGCTCTTAACCTTTCTAAAACTAAATCACTAGACAATTAATTGATTTATCATTGTTGTCTAGGAAGAAACTAAGTTGCTGGAAAGTGAAGATGTCAATAACATTGTCTTGGGTCAGACAGTGGCTTGGCATGGGATGTGAGTGGGCACATAAATTAATTTATGTGCTTTCAGGTAAAACACTAAAGTATCTCATGGTGAAACTGTAAAACTAACTAGTAAATTTCTGCAAGGATAGGATGCCACTGGACATTGTGAAGTTTTGATTTAAATTCATTTCTATTTGTTCTTGCTTTTTCTTCCTCCTAAGCTGATTCTGATATTTCTTTTGGAAGAAGAAACCCTCAGAGAAAATAAAGTAATAAGGGTTTTTTTCATTATTCTTCATATAATTTGTTGTTTCATTTTCATTTGTTGGCCTACCCTCTCTCCTTTAGCAAACTCTTCCAGAGCTCTGGCTACAGGACAACCTGTCTGGTACCCTGCTGGACCCAAGTGCCCTGCTGTATTGCCTGCAGCTCCCTCTTTCAGCCATGAATCCTCAGCCCCTTGGTTAACTCCACAGAATGCCCCTTCCTCCTTCAGTCTTTTCTCCATTTCTCCATTCATCTTCAATGCTATACCTTATCCCTAAGCCCTCATACTGGGTACAGTGCCCAGGCACTGGCCTGGCTGGGGAGGACTGCCAAGGGTGGCCTCCCATGAGGAACACAATCTATTCCAACCCACCCACTTCCAGGACACAGTTGAACACCTCAGCCATAGGTGGGGGTGCCTCTGAGAACGTGTGTTTAAGAAAGGGTAAATGATGCTGCAAGCAGTTGAGAGAAAAAAGTGAGAAAAATGTGTGAGAAATAGTCCTGCAAATACCAAGGTGAGAGAAGAAGGAGGGAGAGAGGGTGCTCCAGGCACTGGAGCAGAGATTTCTCTGCAACTCCCAGAGAGGACAATGATGAAGCAGATATTCTTACTGGGGAGGGTAAAACACTGGAGCAGATGTACATGCCCTGAAGGAAAATGCAGCCAGGGGAAAGACTCCTGTGGAAGCAGGGGAATAGCATGAGGAGGAAGGAGCAGAAGAGAGGAGCTGTTATGGATTAACTATAACCCCCATTTCCCATCACCTGCCACCACTGTGGGGGAGGAAGTTTGGAGTAAGGAGTGAAGGAGTGAAGTTGATGCTGGCAGGGAGGAGGGATGAAAGGAAGGTGTTCTAGTTTTTGTGTTCATTTCTCATTATCCTATTCTATTCTTAATTGGAAATAAATTAAATTAATATTTTCCAAGAAGAGTCAGTTTTACCAGTAACATTAATCAATAAGCAGTTCACCTGTTTTTTATGTCAGCCCATGAACTTTTTCACCCTATTTTCTGCTTGTCTTGCTGAGTAGGTAGAGAGGGAGAGAGAAGCTACTTGGACATCTGGCAGCCAGCCATGGTCAACCACATCCTGCCCACCCCCTCCCCCCCCAAAAAAAAAAAAAAAAAAGGAAAAAGAAACAAAATAAGACCACCACTCTGTTTTTCACTCTGCTCGGGTATTGCATATTCGTTCAGTCCAGAGTACATCTTGTATAAACAAAACAAACAAAGATACGAATTGCTGGAACACAGGCTGGTTTAATATTGTAGAATTCTGATTGCTAGCACGTTAAAATGCTCATAATTCATAACTGTTTCTTTAATATGATTACCCACAATCCTTTCTGACTTTCTCTACATTTCTTACTAGTGGATTCCTTGGGGGCTCAGAGTAGCGCTAAAGCTGTTTATAATGGGAGCATTTGCAGAAGGGATAAAAAAGTAACGGTGGCAGAGAGGAAAGGGCTAGGGAACATCCTTATCAAGCTCATTGCTCTTTAACACGGAGACCTCCTGTGCCATCACAATCTTATATTTCATCCATGCAGAAGCCAGTGCATACCAAGATGATCAAATTTTCCGTATATCACAGTTAAAATTCTACCGTGTATGTTTGCTGCCTGTTCTGCAAGTAAACCACAAAACACTCCTAACACATCCTTGAGTCCTTGCACCTTGTTACTCACCTGTTTGCCTGCAGATTTTCTGGCTGTGGAGCAACATATGTTTTAAAATAGCTCTGTAGGCAGTCATTCAAATCATGCACCTCATCTTGTCTCTGTAATTGCACCCAGAGACATTTGCCACACTGCCCCTGATCACAGAGCTGTGTGCTGCGTGCTTTGGCTCACATGGCTTTATGCTAAGGGCAGGGGTCACACAGAGGATGGTCAGTATAATGCCCAACACAACCTTCTGAACACATCCCCTCGGTAAATAATGTAGCAAATTTACCTGACAAATTTATCCCAGAGATTACCTGACAAGTTTATTTTCCTGCTTATGGAAGTAACTGGCACCCTCTGGTGGTGTCTGGCTCCTACTGCTTGGCAGCTCTACCCAGATGCCATAAGCAGCACTAAAAGTATGGTACCGATTTCTGCAATGATGACAAAATCACCTAAAAGCCCTGGGAAAAAACACTGCTCAGTTCTGAAAGCAGACTCAACTACATTCAGCTGCTTAGATTTCAACCTACCATGCTGTACAAAGTAAAAAACAATTGAAAAGAAACCATTCCTTTTTTTCAGTCCCTACAAATTTGAAAAACCGACAACCCCAAACCAGCCTACGCTTTTATATTTTCTTTAGTTTAAGATGCGGAAAGATTACAAAAACACCATAGATAATTAAAATGGAGTCAAGCAGGAGGATATCAGGACTATAAAATTTGCAGTTGCTTTCTTAGGTGGGTGTGCCTCTTCCTATAGGAAATATTATACTAGAATTAAGATTCAACTTTTTGTTTAGTTTTGTTTGTTGGTTTGTTTTTTTTTTTTTTTTTTTTCACGTTTTGCCATAGCAAAGTATAATTTCACTGACAGAGCTCATCTAAATCAAATTTCAGATTGGTTTGCCTGACAGGTAGGAACAAGGAATCTGCTTTACTGGTGCCTACCCGGTCATGCAGAAGATTATGTAAGCTCCCTCAAAGCACTTGTTCATAGAAAGGGCAACACACAGAACTGTACGCATCATGTGTCATGTTATGAAGGGCAATAAGGCAAATATTATCAGACCTGGGGCTGTGTGTGCCCTCATTCTTTTTTCTTTTTGTCAATGGAGCATTACTGCTGACAATATTGAGAATGTCATGGCCATTACTCTGACAGCACATGAACCAGTGGGGAAGAGATGACCAATTTTTCAAAATCATATCCTTTGCAGACAGACGTTCACATTTGTAAAGTACAGATTGGAACTAGTTTATTCAAAGTTGCCCCAACAGCCATTTTGGCTGCCAACAAATAACTGGTAATGTTCAATGGAAAGAATTATCTTAATAATCTTTTCCTAATGAAAAAAACCACAAGAATTTCCCATAATGTCAACAGAATCTTGTGACTGTTTTCACAGAAATTCTTCAGATCATGCCTTTTCTCTTAAGAAAGGGAGCATTGAAGAGATCCAGTGACAGGGGGATCCACCATGTTTTGGACCCAGTTTGCTTATTTCAGAAGTAGGCTGGTAGAGAGGGGCAATACTCTTGAGATTTTCTATCATTGTTCTTGATGATCACCACTATGAAGAGGAGATTATTGCCTCTCTCTACTGCATATATAGCGAAACTGAAATTAACATCTTCAAGATAACTTGTTTTATTGGGTTTGTGCAGCCAAGCTTTGGTAGTGGCAGGGTTGCAGAGGTGCCTTCTGTGAGGAGCTGCTAGAAGCTTCCTTCATGTCCAGCAGAGACAATCCCTGGCTGCTCCAAAGGTGTACCTGCCGCTGGTCAAGGCTGGGCCAATTAGAAATTATGGTGATGCCTCTGTTGATAACATATTTAAGAAAGAAAACAAAGTTATTGCACAGTTGTAATTATAGCCAGAGAAGAGCAGGGTGAGGACATGTGAGAAAAAAAACTCTGCAGACACCAAGGTCAGTGGAGAAGGAGGGTGAGGAGGAGCTCCAGTCATTGGAGCTAGAATTCCTCTGCAGCCTATGGTGAAGGCCATGATGAAGTAGCTGTGTCCCTGCAGCCCACGGAAGTCCATGGGGAAGCAGAGATCCACCTGCAGCCCATGGAGAAGACCCACACCAGAGCAGGTGGATGTCTGAGAGGAGGCTGTGGGAGGTCCATGGAGAAAGAACTTCCCACTGGAGCAGCCTGTTCTTGAAGGACTGCGCCCCATGGAAGAGTGACCCATGCTGCAGCAGTTTGAGGGAAAGATTGTGGGATGGACTCACTTTGCAGCAGTTTGTGTCGATCTGCTGCTCATGAGATGGACTCACATTGGGAAAGTCCACAGAGAAGGACTCATGGGAGGAACCTCCTGGTGAAGCAGGTAAATGACTCCTTTCCTTGAGCAGCAGGAGAAAAAAACATGTCATCACTGACCATAACCCCCATTCTCATCTCTCTGCAGCACTGGGGGAGGATATAGAGCTTGGGAAGGAGGCAAGGATGGAGGAAAGGTGTTTTTAAAGTTATATTTTGCTTTTCATTATCCTGTCCTGGTTTTATTAACAATAAATTCAATTAATATCTCTAATTTGAGCCTGTTTTACCCATGACAGTATTTGATGAGTAATCTGTTCATGGTTCATATCTCAGCTCATGAACACTTCATTATGTGTTCTCTCTCCTGTCCAGATGGAGGGGGGAGTGAGAGAGTGGCTTTGGTGGGAGCTTGGCATACAGCCAGGCTTAACCCACTACACTTGTGCAAGGTCACATAAGCTATCTACATCAAGCTTCTACTGCCAATTTATTGTCCTCCTAACACAACTATCTTCCACTAAGCTCAGAATCTATTTTGGTAATTAATATTTTCCAATTAATTTTAATAAATTTCATATCACAAAAAAATATAGGTCAGAAAGTGTCTTTGAAAGTCACGAGGAAAAGATTCTTATTCCAAGAAAAGCTAACTTCAAAGGTATTTGAGGCCTCTTGTTGATCAAGATTCTTCCTATTTAGCAATATAACACAACATATCTGTTAAAGGACTGTAAGAATTCATAGAGAAAGTGTTTTCCTTCCTCATCATTAAAACTTTTCCTTTTGGACAGTATTTTGTGAGACTTACATCAGAAAATAAGCTATAATTATAGAATTATTTAGAATGGATTTGGTTAGAAAGGACCTTAAAGATCATCTCGTTCTAATTTCCCAGCTGTGAGCAGAAATGCCATTCACTAGATCAATTTACTCAGAACCTCATCCAACCTGGCCTTGAACGCTTCCAGGGATGTGACATCCATAACTTCTCTGGGCAAGCCATTCCAGTGTTTCACCACCCTCTGATTAAAGAATTTCTTCCTAATATCCAATCTAAATCTACACTTTGTTTAATACGATTGTCCCTTTGTTACACCCCAATCTCTTAAATCCAGGGCTAAACCTGTGCAGACGCAAAGGAGGAATACTGACCAGATATCCTCAAAAGGTAAAAAATCACACAAAATTTTACTGGCAAATTATGGGAAATCAAAGAACTTTGGCAAATGGGCACAGACTTAGCCTATTCAATAAAGAAACCTTTAAACACATTTGATGTTACGATGTTACATAAAAAGACAGTTAGAAGAAGAAAAAAGAGAGAAAAACAGAAGGATGGGGATATAGAAAAACAGACACAGCTACCAACTCCTGGGTTCCAGTGATGTAATGGGTAGAAAACTCCAAGATGAAGGCAGGGTGAAAGAACAACATGCTTGCCTCATGGTCAACCTTCTTAAAATCTAGACCCATCCTGTGCCTTCCAGTCGCTCAGGCACTCAGGGGATGGGTCAGGCAATGCTGTGGGGCTGTCTCCACTATGCTGTGATTGACAAACACTGAGGGGGTGGGGATATAGAGGTGTACAGACAGAACAAGGCCTGACCCATGCCCTACCACACATTCCAAGATGTCTCTAAACAGATCCCCTTTTCCAGTCTCTGGCACCCTTGTCTTATCACTATCTTCCTGTATAAAAAGTCGCTCTCCCTCCTTTGTGCCAGCTGCCTTAAGGTACAGGAAGGCAGCAATGTGGTCTCCCCAAAGCCTTCTCTTCTCCAGGCTTAACAACCCTTGCTGTCTCAGCTTGTCTTCATAGCAGAGGTTCTCCATACCTCTGATCTTTTTCATGGCCTCCTCTGGACCTTCTCTAACCGGACCATATCTTTTGTGTCTTGGGGATACCAGAGATGGACAGATTGCTCCAGGTAGGATCTCACAACAGCTGAATAAAGGGACAGAATCATCTCTCTTGACATGCTGTCCACATTTTGTCTTATTGCAGCCTCAGATGTACTTTGCCTGCTGGACTGTGAGCACACAATTGGCTCATGCCCAGTTGTTTATCCACAAGAACCCCCAAATCCTTCTCTGCAGGAATTCTTTCAATAATATTGCCATGACCCAAGTGCAGCACCTTGAACTTGTTGAATTTCGTGGAAGTCTCATAAGCTCAGGTGCCCAGATGGCATCCCATCATTCTGTTGTGTCAAATGTTGCCTGCACTGCTCACTCAGCTTCATGTTATTTGCAAACTTTCTGGGTGTGCACTTGATCCCACTGTCAATATCATCAGGTCCCATAGCTTGTGGCTGTTTAACACCATCAAGTGATCTTGAACCTGCCATTTGCTTATAGTGGTAGGGACTTCACTCCCCCTCCCACCCCTGCAGACGATCAGGGACTTGAGAGTAGTAAGAAGCCTGACATCAATGAAGATTGAGCAAAAATCTCATTGAGTGCTTCAACATTCCTATTAGCTGTCACCAGTTTACCCTTGTTGTTTCTCAGGGGGGTGCATTGTCTTTGGCCTTGTTGGAACCCAGGATATCCCTCTGGCTGTCCTGGATGGCTTGAGACCCTGGCAGGGGGCTCAGAGGCCTTGGCATGAAGCCAAAAATCCTTGCCCAGCCATGACAGTTTCAGGCCTGCCTTGCTCCATTTCCTACACATCAGGACACAGAGCTCTTGTGCTCTAAGAAAAGTGACCTTAAAGAGCAACTAGCCCTTTGTCCTTAAGGACAGTTTCACAGAGGAGCTCATTCACTAACTCCTTAAACAGCTAGAAGCTTGCTATTGCAAAGTTGAGGGTTTTGACTTCACTCTTCATTATTTATCACTTTTGAGGGTATTCCTCAGTTTTGTCCTCACTGTCTCTTCCAGTAGTGACACCCAATAGGGAACACTGACAACATTGCTCAGAACAAGTCCTGGCTAAGCCTGCACTACAGGATCTATGTAGCCAGCACTACTATATGGATCAGATATACCTGAAAAATGCTTTAGGAATAATTTGTAATGGTGGAAAAGAAACAAGATCCTCTTCTTTACCTGATGATAGAATGTAAATATCCTCATTTACCTTAAACCATCTCTGCCATCAGATAAGCTCTCCAAATTTTATTTATAAAGATTATGTTAGCCTTCGTGGGGGTTAAAAGTACAGAATTTAAGGCTGAGATTTTAATCTTGTTTCCTTCCTCCTCAGGACAAAGGGGAACTGGAAAACAGCCAATTTATTTAGCAAGGTAATAATTCAGCAACTGATTGATAGTTTGAGGATGATCATATTTTTTAAAATTCCCTAATTCTAATTAAAACTAAATCTCAAAAATTAATTTATCTTCATTTAAATATTTACAATATAATTTAATCTCTGGCAGCATTAAATACTATGCAATATTCATTTTGTATTTACATATATATATATGTATATATAATATATTATGTTATTCTAGGAAGTTTTCACGTGTTCTGCACTGCAGCTTGCCACAGCAGTGGTTTGAAATTGCCTCAGAACATAAATTTTAAAGTCTCTTAATGCAGTATGTGGTCTTTAGAGTCAATTACGTTGAGAGGGAGAACTCTGGAACTGAAGCTAGACTTTTCAAGGTTTGCCAATGTCTGTCATTTGTCCTCACATCTTTCTTTCCTCATTCTCCCCCATGAATATACATGTCTATTTTGCTTCATCAGGTAAGGAAAATTTAATGTGCTGTTTGTCATTTTTGATTTTACTTTCTATTTCACATTTTATTCAGGGGTGTGTGTACTATTTATACTGAATGCAGATCTCAGCTGTAGTTACAACAGTCATTTAGAAATTATTCTTTTCCATCATGACAGCAATTATCTACTGAATTTAATTTTGAGTATAGAGAAGATGAGGATCAAAAATATAACAATACACACATACAAAAGAAAACATGAAATCTCTTTTAGATGAAACCTGTAATTCTTTTTTGCACACCTGAAAATAAAGTAACTTTTGATTTAGCTGACAGATCTAGAACAAAATAAAGTTAATGTAAATATTTGAACATCGGGCATTGTATGCCATACATGACACTTGCTCAGTCTCTCTCCCCTGTGGGTCTTTGGATGTGGGAATCCTTTGTTGTGTTTATGTTTTTGTAAGAATTTTCTTCTAAGGAATAGAGACGTAAAAGTCATTTTCTGGAAGATCCACTAGGTCAATACAACTATTTTACCTTCTCCTCAAAATCCATCAAACCTCTGTAGAGTTCCATGGCAAGATACAATGAGCCCAGCCTATTTCAATCTCTTTTCACCATATGTTATATATGAGGAAGAGGTTTTGGTTTTTGATCTGTTTGTTCCAGACATCTGATAATTTATAGCTATACCATTTTGTAGGATGGACACTAGAATGTATTTAAGGCCAGAATCTGCAGGGCCAACAAAAAGCTGGTCTGGCAGGGGCTGCATGGCTGGGATTAAAGTTAAGGATGAGGTTAGGATTGAGTCAATAGACACCTCTAGGTTTAGGTGTGTTTACTTCATACAGGCTACTGTGCCTGAAACCCAACTAGTTTTAGGATCTGTCCATGCAAGGTTTCCTGTTGAAATTTTTATTTGAAGCACTCATTGCCTCTGGACTTGAATGTTTCCATGTGATAAACACAATAGGACTTGATGCCATTGTATAAATTGGATCGGAAATTTATCTTGGCAAACTGGAAACTTGAAGTTCATTGTAAGGAGGAGGCATTGTAAGGCTGCTGAGGAAGCAGCAGCAGTTAACCATGTGCTTTTCTTCTCTTGTGCAACCCAGTAACTTGAACACATTGCAGACTGTCCATGCACTCCTTTCTTTCATAACACAAAAGTCCAGCATGTTTTATGCAGGTCTATAACTCCATGGGATTTTTCTAAAGATTGTAGACTGTTAGTCTTTGCCTATTTCCATTCTCTTTATTGTACCCATAAATCACATCATTTCAACATTTCACCTCAATTGTATCACTGTGATTTTGGTGTGTTTGATGCCAGCTAAGTAGCATTTCCTTAGCAAGGCAGGTATTCCAACTGTGTCAAGTTTTGAGTACTGTCTCTATCTGCTTTATGTGTGAACCTGACGTGCTTGTTCGAATTTGATCTTTGTCTCCTAATGGACAGGAGAAACCTGATTTTCAGTTGCCAATTGATTTACATTTGCATGAAAGTTTTACAAAGGAGACAAAGGAGAGGAAATGAGTGGTTGCCTTTAAATCTTTTACTTTTCTTTTTAAGAAAACTGTCAGAACATGTTCCTTCAAGTCTTTTGTCTGTCTTGGCTTGTATCAATCCTATTCAATGAAGATGAAGTTCTGGTAAAGCACTACATTTTGGTTATGTTATTTTTTTAAGTCAAAAACTTATTTCTCTCACCACTAACCAATCATCACTGCAGTGATATTTGTACAGAAAATAAGAAATGGACTTTAAAATTAGAATTGATTGCGTGGAGGTGAGAACTTTGAATGAAATTAACAATTAGGGAACAGCTACCACCAGCTATTTTCTAATGCATAAATTCCTGTCCTTTCTGCATTCATTTATATTACATCCAGACCAGAATATCAAAAGGAAAATTTGGTTTGGCATATGACTCACATTACCCCGAATTTCTCAGAAAAGAGTATTTTGTCCATGATTGTGTTTAAACAAGTTCCTTTTCTTTGCCATTAGGTGTCTCTGTAATCCTTTGTAAAGCACCAAATACCGCAGGACTTTTTCAGTGTTTCCTGACTTTAAGCTCAACTCAGGATTCTTTCTAACCTTCTCTCATGTTTTTATTTGGGATTTTTAAAGAAAACAACTAACTCGGGAAGTGCTACATCTCAGTGTTACATTCCAACACAGAGAAGTAAGGAATTTCTTAATGCTGCTTTGTCAGAATACAAGTAAAATTAAAAGCATCAATACAAGTTCTACCTCAGTATACCTCTTGCTCAAATCAAGAAAAACTGAGAGCTGAGGTCTTACAAAGATAAGGTATCCATTGTATATTGAATCTCTATGCCCTCACAGCCTCTATACCATCATGTAATTATTGACTAATTTTCTAATCAAAATATACCTTTTTTTTTTTTTTTCTGTATTACAGTTATCCATAATTTTAATGTTTTTCTAGAATGTAAACCATCCAGCTAGGCTTATGCAAGATGCATCCATACCACCACACTCTTTGAGCAAAGGAGCTGGGAAAACAGAAAGAACTGTAAGATAACATGCCTCAGTAACTCCTGTAACTCTGCAAATAAGAGATTAATCAAAGCTGCCCAATCAAAATAGGAATCTTAGAAAATAATCCTGGCACAGTTCGCCATGAGAAACAAGAGTTTTTCATAATAATCTGTATTATCTTGGCACAAGGACACCACATCTGCCAGATTAGTCAAAGATGCATGATCTGCCTAAGTATTAGATATCTCCAAAGGCCAACAGCCCACCGTGCTTTCTGAGGAGTGACAGACAGTGTGACAGCAATTCCAGCTGTGGGCTGGTGTAGACTAAATTAAGCTGTCAAATATACTTCTAGAGCTTAGGTGGTTGGTCTAAGAGGAAATCTAGTCATGTTCTGGTTTGCATATTTTTATTTTGGTATGCCTTTTTTGGTAAAGCTAATATAGGTCTAAGGACTGCGCTAAAATTTGTGCCTGACTGTATATTATGAAAAAAATTGGTACATAAATCCTTATTGCAAATCCTTTTTCCTTTAAAGATTCTAGTACCATTAAAGCCAGGTTTATTCTTACAAACACCCAAACTTGCAAACAGTTGCAAAATTCAACATATAAGTTATAAAAAAGAGTTTATTTCATCCAAGACTCATCAAGAAGTGATAAATGTGAATTCCAAAAAGTGTGTTTTATGAAAGCCACTTTTCAGAGCAGAAACACATTTCAATGTCAACTGAGTAGGTGCTTTATGTTGTAAAAAAAAAACAGTTTCGTGTAGCATCTGTTACTTTTAATAGTAAATTAACAACATGAATTGTAGTTAATACTGTTGATGTAAAATATAAGAGGGATGTTATCAAAACTGCTCACTGACAGATATAAACGTTTTGAAATATGAATGAGCTCAATAAATTCAACATGCAACTTTTACAAGCCAGCTGTTCTCAAAAGATAAAGCAGTAAAAGATTTTTAATGAACCCCATGCCAAATGCAACCCCAGGCAAATGCAAGCTCATTTCTTTGGCCCACATGATGGTGGAAGAAGCATTTCCTATCTAAAGCACACATAGAGTGACAGTTTTTTAACCCCTTATATCTTGGGGGAAATAATTATAACTTGTACAGAACAATGAGAGAAATGGTATGAAAATGTCATCATGCACATGTGTATTTATATTTATCTATCTATCTATCTATCTATCTATCTTTCTATCTATCTATCTATCTATTTCTATGTCTGTATCTATCTCCTTAGAAGAGATCCTGTGACAAAAATTTTTTACAAAGGTGTCCAGAAAAGTCCAGATAGCACTTCTTCATTTTTTGCTCTCCATATGATGCTACAATGAGATGAGTTATAACACAGGTCTTGGCTCTGTAAATGCTTCTGTACTGGGATGTGGCACATGAATAACAGCCCAGCCAATGAACATAGCAGCTGCCTTTGACAAGTTCAGTATTGAACCACAAAGGAGTGAATCCTTAATACAGCTTCCTCATTTTTTAAACTGATCATTATACACCCTCTATATAATATGCATTTTCAACTCTTTTGATGCTCAAGATTATTATTTAGGAGTTTTATCTATACTATTATCATTAAGAATAGCCATGTTTCCCTTCTGCTAGATAGTATCTCATTGCTTTTAATATCTGCAAAATGTTCTTTCTCATCCTGAATGGTTCAAGAAAACAGACAAAAATATTTCTTGACAGAGAACAAGTCTCTGAAATCCTTTAAATATTTTCTATTAGTATTTGGCCTTTTGGTGAGGAACTTTTGCTAGTTTTGTTAATCCACCAAGAACACCAACTAGATTATTTTTATTTTCACTAATCTGAAATAACAGAACATAAAAAAGAGCACTTAATTAATGCCATTTATTTTTAAAAGAGTTTTCAGAGTTCATTGAAAACATGCAATTTATAAATCATCACAGATCTTAATTCAGCATCCCTGTGTATTATTCACTCATGATGAATTATATTCTACTTAAATAGAGCTATACTAACTTCTGGCCCAATTATTTTCTGTACCTATGCTGAACATTGGTCAGTAATAGGTGAGAGCAATCTAGTTTGGGTTAATTTAGCACAAAATTACTGTCAAAATTATCAGAAACAAGTGGCAAGTTAATCTCACAGAATCCGTAATCTATGTAGTCTGATCTGGCTCCTTTGATTCCCTTTATAATATTTGCTTTTGTTGTTTATTTAAACTTGTTTGAAAGTATGGGTATAAATTGATAAATTAGGACAACAGTGGTAGTGCTAGATTGACATATGGCACTTGAATTTACTCCTCTGGGAGTAGGGTGTTAGGAGGTTTGTGAAACTCCAGTGCACACAAATTTATCTTATTTCATCTAAGTTAAACATACCCTGCATTTTGACTGCTGAATCTAAACAGTAAATTTGCACATTTGAAGAAGTTTATCTCGAGAAAACTGTTCTTGAAACTTCTGGGTGGG
>WBNO01027771.1:0-11377 GCA_013400575.1 Peucedramus taeniatus | reverse complement strand
TTTTTTTTTTTTTAATGTGGCAAATGTGCTTTGTCCTGCTTTGCCCTCTTTTCATAGAGCCTTCAACTTCCACAGTATTGATCAAATTGACGTTTCTTTGACAGACTTCCAGGGGTCCCTATAACATTCTTGGCAGTCCCACCACTAATAAAATTTTTTATTTACAGATGGCAAGGGCTAACCTTAAATTCTCAGTAGGAGGCATAACGAGACAAGTAATAAAATGGTTTTCAATAACGTAGCTCAGTACTGCATGTTATGGCTCCATATCCATGGAGAGGCCATCACAGAGACAATAGCTTTAAATAATTAAAAACAAGGAGACATATTGATGCTTAAATGTCCCTTCTTAAATCCTGTTATCAGTAATGACAGTAACCATACTGTATTAGCTCTTTTCAGGATTTTATTACTGGAGATGATCACACTGTATCAAAACGAAAATGAATAACTAAAGGAAACCAATGTCCTCATAATTCTATTAACATTACTCCAATTCCATGTTTAAATTCAGGTATATTCCTTCCAGGAGCTGTTGTTTTATACGACAAAAATTTTGCTAATAGTTTTTCAGATCCAAACCCATTTCTTTACCTGATAACTATGGAAAATTTTAAATTTCACTATTACACAGATACAATTTACTGAGTGCAGGGGAGTGTTCATTTGTTCAATAAGCTTTTAAAAATCATATTGAGAGAGCTTTCCATAAATTCACAGTTATCAGATATGCACAAGGTTTTCTTATCTTCTCTCCTGGCCACGGTGCTGTACCCAAACATATATCTCACTAAAGCAGTAGTTACGACAGAGGCAACAGAGAAATTCTGTAACAAACTACCTTAAATATGTATGCACATATATGCATATTAAATTCTGCTGTGAAGGGATTCCTTACAGCAAATGAAATAATTCTTCAGCTTTGAAGAAGGCTTTGGATTTAATGAACAATGTTATAAAGCAAAAAGATTTATTATTTTAATTATATAAGACAGTAGCAATCGTTTCTGATAGAAAACAAGTCCAGAAGTCAATGGTATTTGAATGAATAAATGGATTAGACTGTGGTATGTTCAATTTACACACCAGTCATACCCTTTTATACTTTTTATAGAGACATAGTTCTTTCTTCATTAAAGAAAGAATGTGATATTGCTCCACTGGTTAACAGAAATTCCCAAAATTTAGAACAAAATAATTGACTGATTAAAAAAAAAAAAAAAAAAAAAATCAGGTTCAGATAGGCTGATATAATAAAATTGAAATTAATAGATTCCACTGATAATATGCTTAGTTTGATTTAAAATAGCAAATTACTTCTTGTAGCTATTTTGTACATAGTGACTTTGATACTGCTCTCATATTCAGGAGTACTGAGCATATTGCATTTCCTTGATCTAATTTAATATCAACTCCAAGGAGTGCCAAGGATTGTCTTTTAACTGATTTTAAGCTTCAAGTCAAACAGTTCTCTACCCAGTTAGTTTCTCAGAATTTGCAGATCATTCTGATGGGGATCACAGGCAAAAAATTACCACAAACTACATTAAGGTTCTATAAATCAGTGCAGCCAGAGCCATGTTATTTCAGAAATACATGGCACCTCAAAAATATATGACATGTGTTGGTCCATTTCATAAAAACCTAGAAATGTATTCTGTATATTTCTGTAATATTTTTCTGTATGAGAAAGAAATACATATAAAAGAATCAAAAGCAGATGTTTGTAGACTTTTGTAGGGAGGAAGACATGAGCCTTAGCCCTCATTTTGTCTGTCAATAATAAAGGTTGTGCTTAAAGATGTGATAACAACCATTCTTTTCCATTATTTTTTAATGTGAGTTTTGAACATTTTTTTTTTTTTATTTCTAAGCTTCAGATAATTATTATTAAGCTAAAAATTTTCTGAAGGCTCTGTTAACATTCAGTGTGTTGCTGTTTTTGACCGGTTAAATGTCAAAACTCTGAAAATTTATAAAGTAATGGCTCAGAGACTGTGGAATGAACCAGCCACCTGGGAAAGTAAACAAATCAAATAAGCAAGAAATAACAGAAACACAATGAAGCAACCAAACTCCTACAAAATGGGAAATTTCTGTTCTTGTCCATGCAACTCAGATTAAGTCATTAAGGACTTAGTTTTGGTAAAGAATTTTCAGAAGTTTGGGAGTTTTTTCTTTCCAGATATGCTTTCCAGTTCTCAAAATCCGAATTATTCATGCCTAACTGGCATGTTGTCTTATGGCTGATGAATTCATGTAACTTCTCATTGAATTGGTCTCATGTGACCAGTAGTAATAATTTAGAGGCAACAGATTTTATATGACAAATGTTCCTTAAAAAATTTACAGAACATCCCCTTTAGAAGACTTATTAGAAATCTAATTATTTGACTTGTCTATATTAGTCATGCTTTTAATTCCCCTCCATGTGGATGGAAGGAAATATGCATCACCTTCCATACACTTCTTCACACTTGACCTTATACAGAATGTAAATTAAATTGCCCCTCAGCATGACACAAGCCTAATGCATGGACAAGATTGTTTAATTTTGGTTCTCTTTCAGCAGAACAACCCCAGTGAATGCTCTTCTTTGCTGTGAGTTCCAAAGAGAAGAGCTGCTCCACTCATCTGGATGCCTCCAAGCCCTGCACCAAGCCCTGCCAAGGCTGCCTGCAGTTGAAAGGCATGTGTTGAATTTAAGTTGCTGGACAGAGATATTTTCCTGATGCAGGACCTGGATCTGGTGTCCACAGTAGCTTTTCTTTTCTCTATTTACTCATCATTACATATTTATTTACAAGAAAGTCCTCTCTTTTCCCAAGGCAGGGTCTTTGGAACAGCACTGGAAACTAGGTGTAGCCTTTAGTCAGGATCAATTACAAATATTTTCTACTTCAGCATTGCTGTGGAAATGTATGTCCCTGAAGGCAACCATCACAGTACTGACAAGAAAATTATTTTTATTATTAGAACCAGACAAGTCACACCGACATTTAAGTAAACCATGATTTTATGTATGTTCTGAGGCCTGTTGGCTTCATAGACAGAAGGAGGTAAAATGCTTGCCTTTATATCCCCCCAGCATTAGAGAGCATATGCTCGCCCAGCTTGTCTGGTAGACACCAGTGGAGTTTTGCCCTTGACAGCTCCTGTTTATACAGATGGTTTTAAAAATGCTACTGGAAGAGAAAACAGTCTGCACTGTAGGATGCACCTTACACAGGAGCCAAGAAAACAAGGAAAACTATTTTCATCATTCTTTCTTGTTCATCTAGAAAATTTGAGGATAATTTGAAGGTTGACCTTAAAACTAAATTTAAACTTATTTCTGTCTGTTATATTTAGATGTGTCAAGATTTTTTTAACGTGATATTTTGAAGATCCTGTTTAAGCGATTTATTAGAGATCTGGTTATTTGACTTGTCTATATTAGTCAGGTTTTGCATTCTTCTCCAAGTGGATGGAAGAAAATAGTTAAAGTGAATCACCATCCACTTCTTCATCCTTGCCTGTGGATGGAATGAATCACTCTCTAGAGAAGCCTATACCTTCCTGAAGTCTGCGAGGGGAACTGAACAAAACCAGATATAGATAAACTGTATGTAGGACCAATATTTAATTCCAGAATTACTTTGAAGTTAGGGAAAAAATTCCCATCACTGTCAGCTGCCATAGGCCTCCATCCTTTGTCATGTGAACTGACAGCTGTAGGACTACTGCCACCAACCCTACAACAACGCGTCCCCGCAAAGTACACATTTCTTTTAAAGGTGCAGGTGGTAGAAATTCTGGTAGCTGATTTTCCTGATCCAGAATATGATTCATTCTCATGCACTCATAAAAACAGTCCTGTCCCAGCTGCCTGCATTCATATTTGGCTAATTTCGAAACCCTACCCTCAAAACAAGCAGAGCAATACAGAAGAGTTGTCACTAACTTTTACCTGTCCATCTGCAGTGAATGAAGATACCTGGGACGAAATTTGAGCTTTGTGAGACTTTTAGCATTGACTTCAGCAAGAATGAGAATGTGTCCCAGAAAAGTTCCCCATTTTGCGGGCTAAAAACCTAAACTAATAAAAGTATATAGTATAACAATAAAATATATGCAGATTATGATAATATTTAATTATAATTAATTACCCATCTTACAATTACTTTAACATCAGAATATGCTCACCTCCTCATCAGTTCGTGAAAACTGTCCATAGTATGTCTTGTCATTGCATTTGAGGGGGTGATAATATGACACTGCTCTTTGCTGGCACTAGTTATTTGACAACAACATTATGTAAGCCAACTATAACAAGATAGACAGACACACAGACAGTGACTGAAATAGAAATTGAAAGAAAGAGCTTTCAGAATTGACAGGACATGCCATTATCTGGGATAATGGAACTAAAAAGACTAAATATTTTTCTCATCGTTATGAAGCCTAATGATAAAATTAAATACTTAAAAACACGGTAAATTTGTAAACAAATGAAACTGCTATATTTGGAAAAGTTTTAAGATTTGTTTTTGTATGAATATCAGAGATAAAGTAATGTAATCACATTCATTAAATCATAGAAATCAGAAAAAAAAGTCTAACATTAGAATAGTCAAATTCAGACCATAAACCTTGAAACAATATTAAAAGAAAGTTTTCCATATGTCAGTGATCAGCAGAGTGCAAGTTTGAGGAGAACACAGTCATCTAATGTTTAATATATCTTTTCTTCTACATTACGCATATCCTCCAAACAAATTTTTGCCTGTACAGGTTTCACAGCAACATAAACACCTTTAAAGTAAAGTGCAGTTTTGTGCAATCTATTCTATGAAGTCAATCTGCACTGACTGGAATTTATTTTTGAACCATAGTTCAGTCAAATTTAGATGAAATGCAATAATGACTCTGCTTTGGCAGTACTGTGATGAAAGCTTTACCAAAAATCCTGATTTTTTTCTTTAAGTGGATTTTTAGGCACAGCACCTGTAATACTTGGAAATAATTCACTTCATCAAGGAAAGTTGCATTAGCCCAAGGAAAATTATAGTGAAAGAGACGTAAGAGGTTGTCATGTTAAAGATAGAGGTTTGCTTATCAGGGGAGAGGGCAAAGCCCAGTTCTGATGAAAGAGGTAAAAGGTAACCAGACATCACTAGAGCCACAGTGTGTTCAATTTATGCACAGACATCTGGCCAGTAGCTGCTTTGGTGGAGATGCTGTATAGAATTGGAGTTGTGTCCCTACTGACAGTGTATTGAGAAGATATTGGGTACATCTGCAAGCCATTTAAATGCAAATACAATGTGAGTTTGTCAGTGACTAAAAACAATCTTCTAGGCAATGGCATTAGTAATTAGAAACCATCTGGTACCATGAAAACTTACAATACTTTCAGTATTTCCACAGGCCAAAAGGATGCAATTTATCTCCGACTAAAACAGAAACACCTATGCTATATGTTAGTGCTCTGACAATTAATATGCAAAATCAGATCCATCTTGATGTATTTTCCTCTGGGCCAGTCCTGGAAAACAAATAAATGAGAAGTCTGGAAGAGAGAGTGCCATAAACTTCATAAATGAAATTTAAAGAGGACACACAGACAGAGATGAGTACCTGAAAAGATGAAGGAGCTGTGTTGAAAACTTTGCCTCCTTTTTACCTGAAAAGATTATGAAGAACATAAAGCAAAAAATGTTTGATAACTCACCTGTCAGATCTCCTTAAAAAAATTATGTTCTGTATTTTCAGTGTGTGGTATGTAGAAATGGATTCAAAAGAAATTAATTAATGTAAATCCATTCTCTTTTCACTTAGAAGTTTGAGGGTTAGAATTTTCATGCTGTAGAGACCAAAATGAAAATTTTTTAGTCTGTCCATCAAAACCTAAACTGCCCTTCACCATCTTTGTTTTCAAGCTAATATACCCTAAAGAATGTATGGGCAGGTTGTTCTCTATTAAAAATAATTAAATAACATCTCACCTTCAGTCTTCATCTGAAGAGAGATAAGTGAATACTGAAAAAAGATAATTTTAAATTTAAATTGATAATTGCAGTACTTGTCTTCTTCAGCACCATGTTCACATGACATTTACAATTGTCAGCTTCACTTGGTAGCTTGCATGAGTTGAAAACAATACAGAAATTCAGCTTCAAAGTTTATTAGTGATAACCAGTTATTAAGGATATGGAAGAAAGCAAAAATTAAGATATTTCATTTTGAGAAATAACAGGAGAGGCCCACAGTAAGCAAAAAAAAAAAAAATTGCAAGTTTTATACACAATGAAACTTGAAACATCTGAGTGTGTGGCTATCAAAGTAAAGAGGTGATAGTTGATCCACTGTAGTTCTGATCTGAATAATGCAAGTTTCAAGGCTGAACAATCAACATCTGCAGACCATCTTAGAGCCTGTGCATCTCGGACACAGCTGTGCTTCTCAGACTATAGTCTATAGAAATGGAAGCTGTTCCTAAACCTTATTCTTACATGTGCCAGTGTCATATCTCTATTTGCTGTTCTTATAATTCATGGAATATTTTCTTTCAAAAACTTCTCTCAGAAATAAGATATGCCAGCAGTACTGAAACTGAGCCATCAAAATAGTGAATAGCAAATGTATTGTGTATGAAGAGGCTGTTTAAGTGCCTGTGTCTGTGTGTAGCAGATTTCCACATCTCAGTTCAGGAGCAGTATTTTTCCCTTGTTTAGGTGAGTATGGCAATTGAAACTTACTTTCAAGTTCTCAAGACACAGGATTTCCAACGTACTACTTGTACATAGAAATATATCAGCTCTAAGCAATGAAACTGATTTCCTAGGACAAATCAATTTGAGACTCTCAACTGTGAATCAAAATAATTTTTCTGTTTCTCGGTATAAATTGTCAGGTTAAGAGGTCTTTATATGCTTTTTCTTCTAACATGCATTGCTCCCATACAAAATCAAAATTCTCTCTCTCTAGTATTTATAAAAAAGTTACAACACATTAATGGATTTTTATACCCTTACTTCAACCATTACATGAAGTATAAAAAATCAAAACCATTTGCCGACAACATTTTGTTCAATATTTCTGTATGTAATACCTGTTTAAGTAACTAATTTTCATATCAGAATCCATTTGTTCTCTTCCTGTACATGAGAAGAATTATTTTCCTATGTGCTTGTGACTTTCAGTAGTAAATAAACCTTAATCAATGAGACAAACCTAGATAAATATTCACTTCCCTATAATTTCCAGTTCATTTTCTATGCCACCTTGTCCATCAGCATGGTTTTCTAATGTTCAACCATTTCACCTCTCTTCTCAGCTAATGCATACACATTACTTTGAAAAGAGAAACTAGCAATAAAGTATTCCAGATATATTTGAAAAGTGATAATTTCATAGATAACTACAGAGCTAACATCACTTCAAAGATCCTTAAGAGTGCAGGTCTTAGATGGTCTGTAGATACTACAGATTTCTAGAGATGCATACATTTTTTGCAGAACACTGTCTGAACCGGGATAATACACAATTTGTCACACCACAGAGACATACTTGAAAGAATTCTTGCATTTCATGTTTCTGTATTCTTTAAAAAAACTCAAAACCAAACCAGAAGTAAAGGACAAAAGGGAATTTGTCCTAGGTAGACAACTGAAAATTTTAGTGACAGCCCTGTAATTTGGACAGTTTGAATTCAGGCTCTGTAAAACACATGCAGATTCCTTCTCAAGCTGTAGATGTAACACATCATCCATAAATTCCTTATTTTATAACATCACTCACTCACAGAACTGATCCTCCAAATTCCCATTCATATTTTTCTCATGACTTTTCTTTTCAAAGCTGTTGAGAGGTTTATAGTTTGTGCCCTTCACAGTCTGTTAGCTTATTTTTACTGAACTAAAATATATTAACATAAATGACAGAAATAATTTACAGAAATTAAAGGAAAACAATTACAAAATATTTTGGCAGTATTATCATAATTTTTTTTCAAGAATATAAAGAGACATATTATAAAAATTCTCTTGCAAGTTAGGAAAACAGATTAATTACAGAGGGAAATCTATAAATAGTTTTAATCAGTGTTATTGCTGAAGTCTAAGAACTAACAATAAGAAAATAATACAATGAAATGAAGAGACTATATAAAAGAACAAGTTTAACATTTATTAAGAAATTATCCAATATAAGAGCAAATTTCAAAAACCAGTAGTCCAAAGTCAACCTCAAGACCGCATCTATGATTTACATATAGAGATTTACAGTTTAATTGCATTATAATCTACAGTCATCAATCTGATTTATAGAATATAACTTTGGAAAATGTAATGGTGAACCTTGCCAGTGTTCAAATAGAATTTTTGACCTATACAGCATTTTAAGCTGCAAAAATGGGGTCAAATAGGATCACGTCAATCAAGAGAGAGATGAACCATGACAAGAGTCACCTAGTAAGATGTTGAACTTATTATAAGAAAAGAAATTATAGGGTGAAATAATGATCCCAATTACAATAACGTGCTTTGATCATAATGTTTCTCCAAAATTTATGTAAACCAACAAGATTAATGCATTGAATTTCTAATGGGAAAAGAAATTTGGGTTAAATATAGAAGCAAGAATTCTTCAGGAGTTTCACTGTATGATTATATCTCCCAAACAGATTTTTCAAAGAGGTCCATTTCCATTTAAATTCTCTTTCAGTCAACCAAGAAACTCTGCCTTTATGGAATTACTGTAAAAGATGCAATTACCTCAGAAGCCCCAACAGTCTGTCCCATATTATTTATTTATTACTTTTGCGGAAAAAAAAAAAACAACAAAAAAAAAAAAAAAAANAAAAACCAAAAAAAACCCAAAAACAAAACAAAAAAAATAGAAAAGAAAAGGCAAAAGTTAACTAAACATTATAAATAACTCTCTCAAACCAAAAATTTTCTTTCTCCCTATGCATGTCATTATGCCAAGGAAATGAGGAACAAAATAGTCTGTTAAAAAATGCCAGTTTTTGGCAAATTTTCTAAAAGTACAAGGCAGCAATCACTTCAGAGTGTTGACAAGAAATGGAAAATATGAGCACCTTCACATAGGAGGAAAAGGAGAAGAATCTATCAAGGGTGTCTGAATTTAAGATGCCCCTGAACATCTGGCAAAAATCTTTAAAGCTCTTTCCTCTTCCCTTTGCAAATCACTTGCTTCGAAGTTCTGAAAATTACAGTTGGCAGTGTCTAAGTCCTCTCTACTGCTACAAGAAAGATTTCTGGAAGTCCAAAGGCTGTATCAACCACTTCACTGTTGAACCTCTAGATTTTGGTTGGTCCTGATCGCAATATTTTAAGGTTCTCAGTTTGTGTCATGAGGATGGAGGAGAAAGCAAATTATGCACTCAAATATATACATGTATTTTTTAGTTTTCATATTTGCTTCTTTTATAATGATTGTAGAGCTAGAGGTAATTTTGGGGCATAATTTATCAGATCAATATTGAACAACTGCAGTAGCATGAAAAGGTTTCTGCTACAGAAGTGTTATCTTTAGAGGAAATTTTGAGCATCTCAGACACAGAGACAGTCCTGCAGATGTCCAAGTCAGATAACATGAGACTAATCAAGACTACGAAGCCAAAAGCCCTGAAGCCATTGCTTTGCCTGTATTATCAGGAATTCAGGATTTCAGACATTGACTTTACCTAATTAGAATTTTTTATTTGGAAAGTACACAGGTTCAAGAATTAGGGGAGATTTAAATTTTTTTTTTTCTAAAAAGCCCACAACAACCACTACTAAACAAGAACTTTGCAAACCCCTTCTATTTGTTATTTTTAAATAAATCCTTTTGTTGCCTTCAATTTTGTACCATATTGACATTCTTCATAGAAACTTAAAAATCATCACTCTTCATAGACAAATTGATGATTTTATGTTAGTACTATCATTACAGTTTTTATGACAGAAAGTCTCTGTTGATATTATTGTTTTTACTTCGTAACATAAAGAATTCTCATACTAGAGTTCTGGGAGTTTTAAACTTAAATAATCCCCTTTCCCTTGGAAACAAAGAAATATTCAGAAACGTATCAACTTTGTTTCTCATAATTTAACAATTTATCTTATGAACATAAATCCCTACTTTCTAGACCAAATATTCTGAATGTGACCAGCAATGCTTAGACTTTTAAGAGTTTTCTTTGCTTTTAAGATCCACTGGGTGCCCCCCATGAGCGCTGAGACACACACACAGAGCTGTAGTCATGGGCGAAGTATGAGTATTATTGTCCTCGGTATCTTCTAAGATCTCAGGAAAGGATGCCAGTTGCTTATAGCAGATTTTGCTGGGAGTTTATTCATTTTAGGTAGTAAAGGCCTGATCCAAACCCCGATGAAGTCAATGGAAAAAGTCTCCCATTGACTACAATGGGCTCTGGATCATGCCCTAAGTCCACTGTCTTCATTAATCCAGGATTTATAACAGGATGTCTTTCCAGTAGCCTAGAGTACCCAAGATCCCAGAAATTTCAGCTGAACAAGTTTGCTTTAGATTGTCATTCCATTTGGAATTTGAAATATGAAGTCACAATCTTTTTCAGTGGGAAGAAAACTTTAAATGGAGTCATTTTCAGTTCCTGGTTATAGTCAATCCCACCAGTTCAGTGAAAATCCTTGGGCATCCTAATGAGAAAACAGCAAGAGCAAATGGAGCCAAAGAGATTTATAATGTTCAGGGCACACTTCAGAAATACAGTGTAAACTCTGGTTTGACCAATGAATAGATGCATGTTGATGCTTTTGGAGAGATCAGTGTAGAGCCTGACTACAATAGACAAATTAAAAGATTATAACATGTTTAAATATATAAAGTTTTTGCTTTACTTTTTTAAAATTAACAGATAAGGAGAGACGACATTTTTCAAAGTGTTTTCTCAGTTTGCACAACAAAGCACCAGTTCATAAATAATGAAAAGTGACAGAAAGACATTACAAATAGCAGTAATACCACTAAGTTTTCTGAACTTGCAGATGTGAATTGTGAACGTTATATTAGTACAAACTTTGAAAGACAGACAGTAAGTGGATAGAATAAGAATAGTGTTATTAAATCAGATATAAAAGACATCTGTATTAGGATCCATTTTATACAAAAATAAAAATCTGAAACAAACACAGTTTGTTATATTACTGTTTAAAAACTGCATTTCTGATCAAATAATGGATAGATCAGCCATTCCAAAAGATCTCTAGTGTTATTCACTACTCACATTTTATTAAATTGCCATTGGCATTATTTACTATTTTACTTTGATTATTAATACTGAAAAGAATGGCTCAAAAGTTGAAGCATGTTTTTTAACCCAATTACTAATTGTTCTACTAAACAA
>WBNO01027770.1:0-20750 GCA_013400575.1 Peucedramus taeniatus | reverse complement strand
ATGTTCAGTGAAATATAAGGACCACAATCAACATGTGGAAGAGAGATTAAAAGTGTTCACCAATAAATTTTAAAGTCATTTCCTTATTTCCAAAGTTTCTTGTTCCTACAAATAAATTTGAAGCTGATTGGAAATGTTAATCTGTATGTGATACATGAAATAATTAGTCTTTATTAGGTCTACTGTTAGTGTGTCGCCTTTTTCTTGTAAATTTAGCTGCTGCATTATGTATTTCAAAAGTATTCACACTTCAGGTTTTTCTCAGATTTTTTAACAATTGAGTTTACAAAACTATAATTCTTCACAAAACAATCACATGGATAAACCCCCGAATTTGTTTTAGAAAAATCTCTCTCATAGATAAATTGATATCATATTGTTTATAAAAACAATTCAGAGAGGTTAAACTACAGCTTCCAGTCTTTAAACAAATAGAGAAGCTTGATTATAATTTGATGTAGTTCAATTCTTGTTATTATCTAGTGTAATATTTCTTTTGTATTAATATAGTTGACAGGGAATAATGATTTACCAAGCATTCTTAAGCAGAAAAATGTATAAGATCATATTTCATCCTCCAGTTATGCTGATTACATTATTGTCATACTCAAGAAAACAAACAGAACTTTACCAAAATGAAGATTATGAATTGTGCTACACCCTAAGGCTTGTCAGAGATTCCTGTAGTCATTTTAGAGGTTTTGTTTTGGGTTTGGTTTGTGGTTGTTTTATTTCCTGAATGAGTTTGGACATCCCTCTTGATGGAGTTTCTTTTTTGCATAGTGACCAGAAGTTTGATAAAGTCCCTTGACAGATTGCAAAAAATTATCACCTGTTTCTGTTCAGATTCTTGGAAATCCCTTCCTCTGAACTGCAGCAGCTAGAAGCCCTCTGGTCTCTATTTTGGAGCCTTTATAATTATGTTTGTTCTATAAAGCTTCCTATACCAGGTTCATGACTCTACCTTCCCAGTTTCTTCTGTAAGGGAGCAAGCAGTGAGACTAAAATTTTTGACTTATGTTTGCTGAGTCTCTCCTTCAAAGGGGAGTGTGTTAGTCTGAAAACAAACCAGTGGGAGACTCTAAGTCAGAACTATAATTTAATAGGAAAATTAAGATAAAAGCAGAAAACACTAGCTTAAACTGTCAAAGTCAAGATACAACCTGACACCCTTTTGGTCAGGGTGGTGGTAGAAGTCCGATTAAATGGTGGCTGCAGTCCTGTTAAAGTGATAGATGTGGTTCTGTTGAAGCGGTGATCCTGTAGAAGGGTCTGGTCTTCCTCTGAAGGTCCAGTGGTGGTTCTGTAGCTCTTGTGTTCTGGGAATCCAATAGGTAAGTCTGCCTGTGGTGTTCCAAACCTCAGATTATATCTGGGTAGGAATGCTTGGTTCCTCCCCCTAGGCGGAGCTTCTCACAATGGGATGATGTAATTTTATGAGTCATGCAGTGAGACTTGATGGCCCATTAGCAGAAGATAGCCCCTGGAGGGAGTAATCAGGGATGCGTCATGGAAGAGATAAAGAACACTGCCCTACCTATTTTTAACAGCTTATGAAAATGGTGATAGAATACATACTTTTGGTTGCGTCTTACATTGTAACCTAAGACATTATCCACCCCTTATTCTGTTACCATCTACATCATACCCAAATCAAGACCCTCTTTAAACTCATCTTCTATATATATACACAATAAAACTTTACACACAGTTCTCACTTAAAATTAGGTCTCCTTGTGATACACAGCAGGTTTCCCCATCTTTCTGTGTTACCCACCAAGTGTAACCAGGTCCTTGAGCAAAAACAATCCCATGGATGGGTTTGTCTTTGCCTGAGGTGGGACTAATCTAAACAGTCATTTTTAAAATGCTTCTTATGTGTACCACAGGGACTTTATCTCCATCCACTGTGTGCAATGGTTCAGACTGGGCAGGACCAGCTGGATTGATGGAGCCTCATGTGTTGACTTTCCAGGTGGCTTTTGCTAAATTCACTTCCCAAGTTTTGAAGGTCCTCCTGCCAAGTGCCTTTAGGGTGGTCTGAAGTAGTCCGTTGCACCCTTCAACTTTCCCGGCAGCTGATGCATGATAGGGGATATGCTATATCCATTTGATACTATGTTCTCTGGCCCAGGTGTTTCTAAGTCTATTCTTGAAATGGGTCTCATTGTCTGACTTGATTCTCTCAGGGGTGCCATGTCTCTACTGGGCTTGCTTTTCCAGACCCAAGACGGTGTTCCGGGCAGTAGCGTGAGGCAGAGGGTCGGTCTTCAACCATCCTGTGGTGGCTTCCACTACGGTCAGCACGTAGCGCTTGCATTGGCAGGTTTGGGGAAGGGTGATGTAGTCAATTTGCCACGCTTCTCAATACCTATACTTTGACTATCATCCACCGTACCACAGAGGCTTCTCCCACTTGGCCTGTTTGACTGCAGTACATGTCTCACAACCATGGATGACATGTGAGATACTGTCAATAGTTAAGTCCACCCGTCGGTCACGAGCCCATGAGTATATTGCATCTCTCCCCTGATGACCAGAGGCATTGTGGGCCCAACAAGCTAGAAATAATTCTCCCTTGTGCTGCCAGTCCAGATACACCTGTGATATCTTCACCTTGGCAGCTCAATCCACCTGCTCATTGTTACAATGCTCTTCATTAGCCCAGCTCTTGGGTAGGTGTGCATCCATGTGTCAAACCTTCACAGTCAGCCTCTCTACCTGGGCAGCAATGTCCTGCCAAATCTCAGCGGCCCAGATAGGTTTCCCCTTGTGCTGCCAGTTGGCCTTTCTCCAATGATCCAGCCATCCCCACAGAGCATTAGCTACCATCCACGAGTCGGTGTATACTCGGCCACTTCTCTCATTCAATAATATCCAAAGCCAGCTGGATGGCTTTAAGCTGTGACATGACTCGATCCACCTTGTCCCTCGGTAACTTGTGCAACTTGTCATGTGGGGCTCCATACAGCAGTTTTCCATTTCCGGTTTGTCCCAACAATTCGGCAGGAACCATCAGGCAAGAGGGCATATCATCTTTCACTCTCCAGTAGCTCATTTTATGGTGGGGCTTCCTTGGCACATGTCACTTGTTCCTCCTCTTCAGAAGATAATTCAAAAGTCTCACCTTCGGGCCAGTTTGTTATAATTTCCAGAATCACAGGGCGATTAAGATGTCCTATCCAGGCTCGCTGTGTGATCAGCGCAATCCACTTGCTCCATGTGGCATCGGTGGCAGGAACCTTTCCTTTGAACATCTAACCCAGCACTGGTAGTCGGGGTTCCAGAAGCAGCTGCACTTTGGTGCCAATTACTTCTGAGGCAGCTCTAACCCCTTCATAAGCTGCAAGAATCTCTTTCTGGGTTGGGGTATAGCTGGCCTCAGATCCTTTGTATCCCCAACTCCAGAACCGGAGCAATCATCCTCGAGTCTCTCCACGTCCCTTCTGCCAGAAGCTCCAGGAAGGACCATTCTCCTTGGCCGCAGTGCAGAGCACATTCTCCACATCCTGCCCTGTTCTGACTGGCCCAAGGGCTACTGCATGGGCAGTCTCCTGCTTAATTTGTTCGAATGCTTGTTGTTGTTCAGGGCCCCACTGGAAATCATTTCTCTTTTGTGTCACTGTCTCGGTTTGGAGACAAATTCTAGGAGAAGAATGCTCTAAAATGAGTGTTTTTCTCTAAAGAAAGAGGGCTTCAATAACTCCCTTTTCTTCTGCCAGTGAATGAAATGGATACCAGGGGATGAAAGTGAAAGAAAAAAAAAAAAGGAAAACCGTTTATTAACAAAGCAAGATACCCACAAAGCACATGAAAAACAAGAAAATTGAACCTTACACCCCACCCCCACCTCGCCGCATGGCTGAGAGGCAAAGATGGCGACCACCCATCTTTGTGAGGAGAGGAGAACAGAGTTCATGCTGCAGCTGAGAACCTGTTGGATTTCTGGCATGGGTCTTCTCCTTGCAGCCAGTGAAGTTGGTGGAGTTTAATGTCCCTTCTTTCGCTGGCTCTGTCTTTCCTGTGTTTGGACCGGCCAGAGCGGCCCCGCAGGCTCCCCGGGCCAGAAAGAAAAAAAACCAGCAACACAAAAACCTGCTGAAAAGATTTGCCAGTGAAAAGCTTCCAGGCCAGGGGAAGGAAAAAAACCCAAAAAACCCGGAAGCTTCTTGCCTAAGTTGGCGAAAATTAATTCAGCAAGAAAAGGCAATGAAGTAACAATCCATGTAGCCGCCGACCTCACTGGAGAGAGAGAGATTGAACAGAGCCCGCACAGGAGCCCAAGGCTCCCAGACCCACCCCCCAGGTCCATCTTAAAGCTACAGAGGTTCTTTTCTGGGCGTAAAGCAGACAGAGAATAAAGCATCATCATAAAATCACCCCAAGACAGTCACGAGACAAAGAGGGTTTACAATCATGCTGTACTCTGAGATATGCATCCTCCAAAAGCCCACGACTCCAAGAAAAGCCTGAGTTTTTTTCTTGTTGGTAGGTGGGGACACAGCGGTGATTTTGTTGATTACCTCTGTTGGGATCTGGTAATGTTCATCTTGCCACATGACTCCTAGAAACTGAATTTCTTGAGCAGGTCCCTTAACTTTTCTTTGCCTAATGGCAAAACAAGCTTTCAGCAGAATTTGGATAATCTTCTCTCCTTTCTCGAAGACTTCTCCTGCTGTGTTCCCCCACCATACAATGATGCCATCTATATTCTGTAATGTTCCAGAGCCTTGCCCTTTTCCAGTGCAGCCTGGATCAGTCCATGGCAGATGGTAGGACTGTGCTTCCACCCCTGGGGCAGCTGGTTCCAGGTGTACTGCGTGTCCCTCCAGGTGAAGGCAAACTGGGCCCTGCAATCTGCTGCCAAAGGAATGGAGTCAAAGGCACTGGCAATACTGATGGTTGCGTACCACTTTGCCGCCTTGGACTCCAGCTCGTACTGAAGCTCCAGCATGTCTGTCACAGCAGCACTTAATGGTGACGTGACTTCATTCAGACCATGATAATCTACCATCAGTCTCTATTCTCTATTGGATTTATGCCCTGGCCATATAAGGCTGTTAAAGGGTGAATGAGCCTTGCTGACCACCCATTGGATCTCCAGTTCATGAATCATTTTATGGATGGGAATCACAGAGTCTCTGTCAGTGCGGTATTGCCGACAGTGCACTGTTGCTGTGGCGATTGGTACCTGTTGTTCTTCCACTTTCTGCAATCCCACAGCAGAGAGATTATCTGAGAGACCAGGTCGGATATTCAGTTGTCTGATTTCTGTCTCTAGAGCAGCTATCTCAAAAGCCCACCAATTTCCTTTTGGGTCTTTGAAATACCCACTCCTGAGACAGTCTATGCCAGGGATGCATGGGGCCTCTGCGCCAGTCATGATGGGGTGTTTCTGCCACTCATTCCCAGTTAAACTCACTTCAGCTTCCAGTACAGTCAGCTGCTGGGATCCTCCTGTCACCCAGAAATAGAAATGGATCCTGCTCCCACATACCTTGATGGTGTCAGGGTACATTGAGCACCAGTGTCAACCAAAGCCATATATCTTTGTGGGTCAGACATGCCAGGCCATCAGATTCACACAGTCCAAAAGATCCAATTCTCCCTCTCCTCTACCTGACTAGACGCAGGGCCTCTCTAATCCTGGTCACGGTACACGTTGCTCTCCTCCTGTAAATATGTTCCTGAGGTCCCTTCAAGAGAATAGGTCATATTATTGTTTCTATACCATCTGGAGTTCTCTCCACGCGAGACCGGAGCAGCATTGATGCTAGATGAGCTTCTTGTAGTAGATGTTTCTCTTTTCAATTGATGTACTCAGACTGCTAAGGAGGAGGTGGGTTTTTATCCCACTTCCTCATGTCTTCTCCATGCTCCTGAAGGAAAAACCAGAGGTTACCTCGTGGAGCATATCCTCTTTCCTTGGCTGGGGGACGTCGGCTCCTAATGGCAGAGACTCTTGTTGGTTCTGACGAGATGTGGTAAATTCCTTCTTTAAGTTTGTTTCCAGTTTCTGATGGCCCTCTTCAATCAAGATTCAGACTTGCTCAGCCAGCTTTGTTTCCATGGATGAGACATGGGTGCATAACAGGGCGGTAACAGTGTCCTCGTAAATTCTCAGTTCATTGACCAACGCACCCATCTTGTCCTCTCCTTCCCTCCATTTCAGCATCGCTAGGTAACGGGACTATATCTCTGGTTCAAGCTGCGCGAATCTCAGCTACATTTGTGACGTGCACTGGACCCCATCTAAGGCTCTTAGGGAATCTCTCATCTTCCAAAAAAATTATCTCCAGCACAGCTAATTTCTTTAGGCATCGGATACCTTGTTCCATTGTGCTCCATTTTCTTTGGTGCACCTGGAGGTCTTCTTTACAAAGGTATATGTCCCTTACACTTGCCAGCAGTTGCCGCCAGAGGCTGAGAGTTTCCTGGGTTCTCCCAGTCCCCTGGTCAACGACCACATCCCACAACAGGGATCCCAGTTGCCTGACCTCGCTTCTGTCCAGAATGGTGTCGTTAGCTGCGGCGTCCCAGATGCGGAGCAGCCAGGTCAAGATGGACTCATTTGCTGGGCAGATGAACTCCCTCCGCAGGTCACACAGCTTACCCAGGGATAGTGTTGATTTCTGGCTCTGTCTCCTCTGTTGGGTACGAAGGTCCAGTCGCTTCTTCATCAGTCACTATGCAGACTGATTTACTCTTAGATTTCTTTTTCTTAATGGGGGCAACTGCTACCGGCTTGGGCTGTCCTTCTGGCTTAGTGAGGGTTCACATAGATATGGTGCCTATTGCTTTGCTTCTTTTCTCCTCCTCTTCCTGAAGATGTTGTACCATACCAAGCACTGTCCTGACACTAAGCATGGTGTACACAGTGCAGGCCATAAAGAGAAGATAAAGCAAAATTAACACCAAGATTATGCCATCCTTGATATCCAGAAGGAAGTCAATATTTTCAAAAGGTGCTATGTCTGGCCTGAAAGGCTGGAAGAAGCCATTCTCTACTCTTCCCCATTGGGGCTGGGTGCGATTGTTGAGGAGGCCCCAGACGTAGCAGCCCAGACTAGGACAGGAAACAAAATTGAGTAGATATTCTGAATTATGTTCATTGCCTCAGAGGTTATCATGCAACAGACATAATAAACCAATGAAGCGATTTTCGTACTATTCCCTGGTCTCAAATGGAGCGTCACGGCAGGCAAATAGTACCCCATGTGTGGGAAAATATAGAGAACAAGGTACAATACCCATGTAAACACGTTGAGCATCATGGTGATAAGGTTTCTGTTAATACAAAATTGTAATCCTGACTTCTCTCTGGACCGCCACACATTGGGCGCCAAAATACGTTAGTTTAAAACTCTTAAGAGAGTTTCCAAGGGAGACTCTGAGTCAGAACTATAATTTAATAGGAAAATTAAGATACAAGCAGAAAACACTAGCTTAAGCTGTCAGAGTCAAGATACAACCTGACACCCTTTTGGTCAGGGTGGTGGTAGAAGTCCGATTAAATGGTGGCTGCAGTCCTGTTAAAGTGATAGATGTGGTTCTGTTGAAGCGGTGATCCTGTAGAAGGGTCTGGTCTTCCTCTAAAGGTCCAGTGGTGGTTCTGTTGCTCTTGTGTTCTGGGAATCCAGTAGGTAAGTCTGCCTGTGGTGTTCCAAACCTCAGATTATATCTGGGTAGGAATGCTTGGTTCCTCCTCCTGGGTGGAAGATGATCCGTGAGTTGGAGAGCCAAGGGGTGGTCAGCAAAAATTACTCACCCTTCAACTGCCCCATTTGGCCTGTGTGCAAATCTGAAGGAGAATGGGGATTGACTGTGGACTATCATGCCTTGAATGAAGTGACTCCACCATTGAGCGCTACTGTGCTGGACATGCTAGAGCTCCAGTACGAGCTGGAGTCTAAGGCAACAAAGTGGTATGCCACCATTGACATTGCCAAAGCATTTCTCTCCATTCCTCTGGCAGCAGAGTGCAGGCCCCAGTAAACATAGATTTGTTTATTAGGCATATGGTCATGTGTTATTTGTTGAAAATTCCTAGTCTTGACTGTTAGCTTAAATAAGATAAGCTCATAATTGGCTTCTGGCTGACTTGTCTTTGATGTTCAGAAATGGAAGGTTCGACAATAAGTAGTAACTGCTTTAGACTGGTATATTTGGGATAAATTTATTCACTGCTGATTTAAATAATGCAAATAAGTGGTATTTTAAATGAGTGGAGGCATATCCAAATAATCTCTGAATTGTTAGAGCTTTAAAATATTACACTTTTAGTTGTTATGCAAAAATTTATACTGGAGTCATCAAAATTATTCACACAGAATTCAGTGTTAGAGGATCAATCTTTGTGGTTCTGAAGAGGAGTACATTCACATTTATCCATCTTGGATATCAAGTCTCTAACTGAATTCCTTACAAGCTGTTAAATGGGGAAGTGGTAATTTATATGTTATGTCTTCAAGATAAATCAGAAATCTCTGGATTTTAAAGTTTACCAAATGCAGATACTTTAATACAGCTCCCCTCATCCAGCTACTCTCCCTAATACTCGCTCAACTTCCAAGTATATCCATTTTCAGCATGGATATGCTGCAAATCACAATTGACTTGCAGTTTCATCAGAAATATATTCAAAGGTATCTGTGGTTATTCCAGTGCAATGTGTTTTTGCACAGAGGTTCTGCAGTAATTAATTTCTAAATCTGAAAGTACTCATTGTTTTGACATGCAGATATTTCCAAAGATGAAGGCCACAACCTGTCTTCAGGAATACTGTTCATAACAGGACAGGTGAGACACAACTGCTTGGAAATCCATTTCAAACTTGTGGTTCCTGTAATATTTTGTTTCTTGCACCACAGTGACCCATTTAATTTGACAGAACATCTTTGCTATTTTTTAGAATTAGACAGTTTATCATCTTGCTCTGAATACCAAGGTACTGCCTTTTGGTGAGCATGTTGCAATGTAAAGAGAGTGCAAGTTTGCCAAGACAAACCAATGCACACATAGGAGAACAACTGGGATCAGACTGTACTCTGAACAGTCATAAATTTGTTCAAGTAATTGAACAAAATGTAGATACATTTTTGATGTATCTGTGTTCTTGGGAGGCAGGGAATGGGGAGGAGTGAATAATATTTCTAAAAAGAAAAGAATCTGAGAACAACAAACTTGGATACCTGATCTATAATATAGTCAGAAAGCTCTTCTGTGGCTTACTACTTATTCCTTCTATTACAAAAATTGCTGTAAAGTGTGAAGCAAAAATATCCTGATCACACTTAATTGGTCTCAAGAGCATGTGAACCTACCTGTTCAGAACTGTGGCAAGCTCTGAACCTAGGTCTGCAGGATTTGAAAGAAAAATGTTAGTCTGATATTTTTGCAAACTCCTAGATCCTGATAATAAATTCTGTCATCTATGGAATGAAGTGGACGAAGCTTGGATACTGATGTCTTGAAGATTATGAAGAATATTTGAATGGATATTGTAAAGTTCCTAAGTTCATCTGTTCATTAAGACCCTATGGGGTCTTGGGACTCATGCCTTAACAAGACATTTATGCAAACTTGCATATATTTGATTGTAAAAGAGAAGACTTGATGAAGACATCTGTTTTCAGAGGTTAATTACTCTCCTCACTTCTCTGATACTCTATTGATTATTCTCATATAGTTCAAAGTGAGTTCAGAATTGATAAAGCCCAATGGTGTTTTTCACCTTTCATATTTCTGCAGCTATGATGGCAACCAAAAAAGTATTTGTGCCTATTCAGAATCATCAAGTCCAACTCCTGGCCCTGCACAGGACACCCCAGCAATCCCACCCTGTTCCTGAGAGTGTTGCCCAAATGCTCCTTGAGCTCTGGCAGACTTGGGGCTGTGACCACTTCCCTGGGGAGCCTGTTCCAGTGCCTGACCACCCTCTGAATGAAGAACCTTTTCCTGATATCCAATCTAAACCTCCCCTGACACAGTTCCAGCTGTTCCCTTGGGTCCTGTCATTCGTCACCAGAGAGCAGAGCTCAGCGCCTGCATCTCTGCTGCCCCTTGAGAGGAAGCTTCAGACCCTGGTGATGTCTTCCCTCAATCTCTTCTTCTTCAGGCTGAATGAGCCTAGTGACCGCAGATGCTCCTCATATGGCTTCCCCTCAGGCCCTTCACCATCCTCGTGCCCTCCTTTGGACGCTCTCCAATAGCGTAATGTCTTCCTTATATTGTGGTGCCCAAAACTGCCCCTAGTAGTCAAGGTGAGGCCACACCAGTGCAGAGCAGGGCAGGACAATCCCCTCCCTCGACTGGCTGGTGATGCTGTGCCTAATGTCCTCCAGGACATGGTTGGCCCTCCTGGCTGCCAGGGCACTGCTGATTCATATTCGACTAGCCATTAACCAGGACCCTCAGGTCCCTTCCCGCAGCTGCTCTCCAGGCCTCTCATTCCCCAGTCTGTCCATACATCCGGGGTTGCCCCATCCCAGGTGCAGAATCCAGCACTTGCCCTTGTTGAACTTCATATGGTTGATGATTGCCCAGCCCCTTCATTTGTCTAGGTCTCTCTGCAGGGCCTCTCTGCTTTCAAGGGAGGCAACAAGTCCTCCTAGTTTTGTATTGTCTGCAAACTTGCTTCTTTTCATATACTTGGGTCAGCTTTTTTGTCCTAGGTCCAGAACTCTCATAGAGGCAAAACTGTCATTATTAAGTCTAGTTCTGAGGACCACCCTCAAGATGCACTGGAAATATCAAGAAATCTGTAAATAATCTGTAACTCCATCTGCAATCACCTTGACATTTAGGAAAAGAAAACATTGAAGGCATCCCTTTCTTCTCAGATAAGATATCAACAGGTTGTGGTTATAACTTACTAAACATCAGTACCAAGTTGTCAAGAGAAGCAAAGAAGGTGCATCAAATGAGCTCTGTATTTAGAGTGAATGTGACAAATTATGATGCAATCGTCTATTTATATGTTCTCAAGTTACAATTTGACATTTTGGATGATGGTGAACAGCAGCATTTTGAGCCCATGGAAGTTCAAGAGAGAAAATTTGTCATACTTGAATTGTTTTGGTTGTTTAATCTTAGAGCCCTCAGCATGAGGGCTCTGAAAGGTGAGTTGTCGTTGATCTAGCTACACCAGTTTAAGGCATCACATCTTACAATTTGCCTTGCTCCTATAGTAGGGGTAGCAGAAGAAAACCTTTGCTTGGTTCTTAGTTGACTTGTTCAGTCTGGTTAGGTTAACGCAAACCGTCTTCACTAGTGCTGTAATCTGATGCACTAGACAATGAAACACACTTGTAGAAATGTGAATGTGTGTTCCCTTCTGCTACAGGTGATAACCTCAGTTAAAGGTACAGGGCAGATAACTGGTAACAGTAGTGTCTTAAAAACTAGATCCACCATCAGAGCTTTACAGGACTTTTTCAGTGTGACTGACATTTCTGTATTAAAATGAAAAAGCTGACTGACTTTTTCATAAGAACACAAGTTTCTCAATTTGTGTTTCAAAATTTCAACAGTTTTAATTGAGAAATAAGGTAGTGATATGTGTGTGTATGTATGTATATTTTTTAAAAAAATCAAATTTGAAATCTTTCAGTTTGGAAGCTTCTACTTCATGGTCATTCCTAAGACCTGCTATGAAGCTCAGTGAGGTCAAAGCCCTCTTAGTCACAGGGAGAAAAATATTTTTTGTCATTGTATGAAGGTTTCAAAAAAACCTCACATTTGTTTTAATAAGTAGTGTAAGGAAGTTAATCTATATAAGCTCTCATATGAATCCAACAGTTTTTGTTGTTGTTTGACAGAAAAAGGAAAAACCGCCATACTAAAAATCTGCACTTTCAATTCATCAAATTTATTTTGGTTCACAAGTCTGTCATAAAGTTGGCAAGTGTTCCTACTTTGAAAAGTTCCTTGTTTTCAGTTGACTAGTTTCTGCATGGAGTTTATTGTATTTGTCTATACTGTCATCCAGACCTTAAATGTTATACATAATTTTGGAGTTTTAGGAAGTTAGAGATATACAAATAGATCTGAGAATTAAAATGATGGAAAAAACCCCACAAACCTGTTCACATCACTGGAGTTGACTATCTTACTACTTGTTACTGTGTTCTAATGTTAATTTTGGAGATGATCCTTAAAAATTTTAATTATTCTGAATCAGAATCTTCTACAAGCATAGAGGAAATTAGAAGTCATAGTTATAATTCTGGTTTACAATTTGAGAGGTTGGGGGTATTTTTGTTAAGAGTTTAATTCCATCTTCCTTGACTGCATCCTCCTTACTTTTCCCCTGCTCCCAAAAGGAGAGCTGGTTCATTGCATCTGGTGAAAAGGCACCATAAATCTAAGCACAAAATAAGTTCTTTTTCTTATATTGTGTTTGTGGTCTAGACATTTTGATAGAATTTTCAACCTGTGTTTGGTCATTACTTAGACTTAAAATCATATTCTCTGATTACAGAGAATTTTTTAAAATTTATTTATAAACTATAAAATGATAATATAAGCCTTAGTGCAGGTAGGGCTTTTGAGTTTCATGGTAGAAATTAATTTAAGTTTAAAGTATCATGTTGCTAATATAAATAGGTTGTATTTCAAATGAATAGATATTTTCATGTTCTTCTTATTTCTATGAACTCTACCAAATCACAGGAGGGGATGGTTGGCTCACTTTCTATTTTTCTGTATTCTACTTTTAATGATTTTTTAAAAATGTAAACTGAAAGGATTATTGTAGAGTCAAGCTCTTGACACTACATAAAATTATCACTGATTTTTTTATTTCATCCATGAAAAGCATTATGGTTGCAAGGGGAAAATACTGAAGCTTTTAAATGTGTAGTGGCCTCCCCACTTATTCATATGTGATATGGTATAGACTCCAACTCTTGGTATACTCCTTGTTTCAAAGAGAAGCATGGAGTGTTGGACTTATTAAAATAATTTTTGTTCATTGTTCATGTGTTCACTGGCTACAATATATGCAAAGCCCAACTGAATCAAGTAGGGAGAAGCTCTGTCTCTTAATCATTGAAGATCCTTGCGTAGTTCATGTATAATGAATCAGGCTTAATCTGCAAAGGAGAATCTTTCATAGTAGTATTCCTCAAAACTTGCTTCAACTGTAAATGATGTTTTTTGGCCATTATTGCAGCTTCTTTATTAGATGGGTCTCTTGGGAATTGTACAGGAACTGATTTCATATGTTTTGAAGATGTTTTTTAATGATTAATTGGCACATGTGGTAGATTGATAACGAACACATTAAAAAGTATTAGAGAAGTTCTATTCTTGCTTTTAAATTCAATGGGTTTTGTTGTTTGTGTGCACATACATGTGGAGGAGGATTAATTGGTGGGGGGAAAGGTGAATGGACATTTTTGCTTGGACATTTGCCTATTTCTAATATATAGCATTTGTGATTTTTCTCTTTTAATTTGTAGATAAGCCTCTGAAGAAGCGAAAACAAGAAAACAAACCGCAGGAGGTTGGAGGTGCTACTGGAGGAAATAGAGCAGCTTCTCAGGAGACAGGTTCTGCAGGAAATGGGGCAAGGCCAGCGCTGATGGTTAGTATTGATCTGCAGCAAGCAGGAAGAGCAGACTCTCAGGCAATAGTAACTCAAGATTTGGACATCATCAAGAAACCTGAAGAAATTAAGCAGTATAATGACGTGTTTGTGTGTGTTCCCCAAGAAGACACTGTTGGAGTTCTTAAATTTAAACCTGAAAACCATCCTGAAATTTTTAGGAAAATGTCAGACTTTGGGGGTCAAAATACAGATATCCAGCAAAATGAAAACAGACAAATGGAATTTCAGCAAAATGTGAGCAGGCAGTTGGAAAGTAAACAGAATGAGAAGAAACAGGTAGAAGCTAAACGTGAAAGCAAGCATGAAAGCAGACAAATGGAAGTGAAACAAAATGAGAACAGACAAACAGAATCAAAACAAAACCAGAGCAGGCAAATGGAGATGAAACAAAATGAGGGAAAACAAAATAATGGCAAACAGGAAATAAGGCAGAGGCCTGAAACACCGAAACAGAAGAATGAAGGCAGGCCTGAAATGCCAAAACATAGACATGATAACAGAAGGGACTCAAGTAAACCGTTATCAGATAAGAAAATAGAAATATCTAGGCATAAAATAGATGTGAAATCTGATCCTTCAAGGATAAAATCTGAAAGTAGACCCGATCCAACAAAACCAAGGCCTGATGGGCACTCAGTTTCTGATACACCAAGGCGTGACCATGATAGCCTTAAACAAAGATCAGAGGATAGGGAGGAGTCAGAGAGATACAGAGATCCATCCAAGATCAGAAGACCTGAATATTTGAGATCCTCAAACAAAAATGAACATGATTCTAAACATAGTATTAAATCTGATGGTTCAAAACCTGAGAAATTTGCAAGGAAACATAGACATGAGTCTGGTGAATCAAGGGAAAAGTTTTCCTCTGGGGATCAGAAATCAAGACCTGACAGCCCTCGCATTAAACAGGAAGGTAGAGGAGATTCTAATAAATCAAGACCTGATAAACCTGGCTTTAAATCACAAAACAGCAAGGATGAACAAAGGACACATGGTAATAAGAGTAAAGTAAATAGTAATAAAGCACATGCTGACAATAAAACAGAGTTTCCCAGTTATTTGTTGGGGGGAAGATCTGGCGCGTTGAAACATTTTGTCATTCCAAAAATCAAGCGGGATAAAGATGTCAATGTCACTCAGGAATCAAGGAAAACTGAATTTAAAGGTGAACAGGACAAAGTAGAGAAGATTGGGCTGGTTGAAGATCTAAATAAAGGAGCTAAGCCTGTAGTTGTCCTTCAAAAGCTGTCTTTGGATGATGTGCAGAAATTTATTAAGGACAGAGAAGATAAATCAAGGGGCTCTTGTTTTAAACCTAGCAAGAACAAGTCATCCAAATCTAATAAAGGTAAGTTGTCTTTTTTAATGTTAATTGCATTATATCTTGTATGCGCCTGTTCTTTTAGATTTGCTACTCCTGTGGGTAGAAATTAAACACAAATATTTGATAGTTTATACTCTTGCTTATATGGTGATTTTGGGGAACAAAGTGAAATTTGTCTATGGGATTGTGGTTATTGAAAATCTTGTTACAGTGTAACTAAAATGATTTGTTTATTCCAATACAAGTTCCTAATGTGGGAACACTTAAATAGTCTTAAAATGTACTTCAGTTACATGAGTTTAATCTGGTAATTTATCTAGTTAAACATAACTACGATATGAATGATTAGGTGTGTCTGTATAAGGGAATGGTACCACTGTAACTAAATTGTTGTAGCTGAAGTGTTGTGAAATACTATATATACAAGCTCTAAGATTATTTTATGTTTTTATTTGGAAATTAAATGTGTTTTTTCTAAGGGATATTTTTACATGATGAGATAAGAAGGCAGTTACAAAGCCCCATCTGCCTCTTACACTATAAATACAGCTCTGTTGGGAAGCCTCCATACTTTAGGCTGTGTGACAATACGATTATTAAAAAGTTCTATCTTTAGGAGAATTCAGATAATGTTGTCTCTGTGGTCCAGTGTATGCAGAAAGAGAAAATAAATGTAAACAGTAGACTAGCATTATCAAATTAGTCATATAAACAGGAATTTATTCATAACAGATCGTAGGTTTCATATATGATTGTCTGTTCTGCAGATTTAATGCTTTTTTTATTCTTGGTGCTATAATTTTAGTTTCTTTGGTTTCAGACTGAAGTAGATAATTGCACATTGTGAAATCAACGTTACTAACTGGTCAGGGTTCTTTTTTATTGTTTAGCATTTAGAGCATTTAGATTTCTTATGTAGTTACATCTGTAGAGCTGTCATGTCTCAAAAATACGCAAATAAAGTGTCAGAGGAGAGGATTTTAACCGTATACAGGATTATTTATGAATGCTGTTCCGAGTATATCATTGCTCATTAATTCGAGAATAAAATGTTTTCTTACAAAGTTTATCTGATAAGAACTGATTTAGAAATCTTTGTGAATGTATAGCTAAGTTTATGTGCATGTGTACGGAGTTGATATCTGTATGACAAATTTATTTTGCTATGTCTGCTCTCTTCTAACTTGATTGTATTGACCCTTAAAGACTTAACAATTCAGCATGAGTATTGCTTATTTGCAAAATGTTAGCCTTCTTGTTAAATATTTTCTCTTTATCCTGGAAATATGAACATTTCCACTATCCCTTTTTGATATTCAGAACAGGCAAAGTTTTCAGTTCTTTCAATAATAGGTATCTAGAGTCAGACAGAAAAATTTGACATCCTTGCTGTCAGCTTAGTCTAAAGATTTCAGATGAAAGTTTTATGTTCATTATAAGGCATATGGAAAACTTTCTGATGGAGTTCAGCTCCTAAGGATAGACTTTGAAATCACACAATTCTATGTGCAAAAAAATGGTAAATTTAGAGTCCTCAGAGCTATATAGTGTATGTATGCTTTCTAAAATATTTCTGAAGTAGACTTTTTTGTAGTCTGTATTGTATGTGGTTATTTATATAGTATATTTCAGTAATGTGTAAAGGTTTTATTGACTAATTCAGTTGGCATGACTCTACTGGCAGTGTCACACATGAGCAATGCATTAATTTTAAATTCAGGTTTATAGCTTTTCTGCAGTGTTTTTGTGTACTTTGTATTTTATGAAGTCATATATTTCTTAAATATTTTGAAATAACTTGGGACATAGTTTCCAGGGGAAAAAAAAGTTTGCATCTGATATCAGTCTCTTTGCTATTGTATCTAAAATAAAATTCTTACAATGATACTAGAAATAAGTTTCATAGAAAGGATAACTATGTTTCTCTTACAAATTAAGTTTTGAGTGTTTATCCATGCAGATTTTGGAGAAAGTGTCTGAACTTCAGATTTTTCATGTGTATTTTTAGTTTTACATATTTTTGCCCAACTTCCTGGTTGCCTACTTTCTAGGATATAATTAAGCAAATTCCAGTGTTCATAATTTAGGGTTCATAATTCATAAAGATATCTCTTAATAAGCCCAGGTCTATTTGTCAATAACTTATATAGAAAATATTCACGTCCTTTCCACAATGTCCTCACTCCAATTGAGAGAAATAGCATCCAGTTTTACTCCATGCCATTTTTACTTATAACTGTTTTACTACACTAGAAGATGTAATTTTCATAAACATTCTTTATTTAGTTCATCATATATTTCTTAATAGTTTGTAGCAAATCTTTTCTAGGGTTGCCTTTTTGCATCATTATTCCATTTCTTCTTGCATCTCTCCTATTCCATGTAGCTTAGTATATTTTGCTTTATCTTTCCTTCTTTCACCTCCTTGTATTTCTTGTCCTTTGTTTCTCCTTTCTCATCCTTCCCCAAGAAAATGTGTTCTCCTGGCTTTGTCACATACAACATCATTGCTGTGGTTTATGTGAAATCCAGTTTAAACTAAGATTAGTTCAGGTAGTTCAAAAACCATTTAGATAGTTATTCTGTCTTAAGGGACTAATGCCCATTGATTATAAAACTCAGTAAAATCGACTTATTTTAAGCTAAAATTAATTCTGCATATACTGAAAGTCTATATAACTTGTTACATTGTTTCAGTAAACTTTAAATTTTAAAATCATCCTGTTATTGTGCACATGGATAAGCCTTGCATTTTACTTTAAAAAAAACAAGTAGCATTTTAAGCAAATTTTATGTACAGGTTTGAAAGTTCATTAGGCTATTATACGACTGGGAAAACTGTAGTATGCGATCGTTAAGATTGAACCATCCCAACATTCCCTTTTGGCATTTGCAAGAAAGAAGCAACATTTTTTACTCTCTCCTGATCTTTGAAAATTTTTATGAAAGATGCACTCTAGCCTAGAGGAAAGTTATAGAAGTTTTTTCACAGTACTTTTGTTAAGGGGTCTTATGCTGAATTTTTATGGCCTGTTTTTTGCAGGTCAGAATGAATTCTAGCACTTTTTTTTTGCTTCTGGTTTTAACATCTGTGAATGCCTTATATCCTGGTTTTAATGTAAATGTATGTTGTTGAGGAATGCATTAAACTTCTCCCTTCAAGTTTGTGCCTGCAATGAAGAGGTCATGTTTGCTATACGTTCATTTCAGAGCTTCAACAAATACCTTACCTGCTGCTTATAGCTGTACTGATCAACTATCTTGAGATTAAACATGTTACCAGTTTTACGGTTCATAAGACCATTTAGGTTAGAAAAGACCTCTAAGATCATGAAGTCCAACCATTAACCCATCACTGCCAGGTCCACCACTAAACCATGTCCCCAAGTGCCACGTCCACACATTTTTTGAACACTTCCAAGGATGGTGACTCTACCACTGCCCTGGGCAGCCTTCTCCAGGGCTTGATAACATCTTCTNGCCTCAATGTCTTTCTTGCAGTGAGGGGCCCAGAACTGGACACAGCACCCGAGGTGTGGCCTCACCAGTGGCAAGTACAGAGGGACAATCACTGCCCTGGTCCTGCTGGTCACGCCATTTCTGATCCAAGCCAGGATGCCATTGGCCTTCTTGCCCACCTGGGCACACACTGGCTCATGTTCAGCTGCTGTCGCTCAGCACCCCCAGGTCCTTTTCCTGTGGGCAGCTTTCCAGCCACTCTGCCCCAGCCTGGAGCTGCATGGGGTTGTTGTGACCCAAGGGCAGGACCTGGCACTTGGCCTTGTTGAACCTCATACAATTGGCCTTGTCCCATTGCTCCAGCCTGTCCAGATCCCTCTGCAGAGCCTTCCTGCCCTCCAGCAGATCAACACTCCCACCCAACTTGGTGCCCTCTGTAAACTTACTGAGGTTGCCCTTGATCCCCTTGTCTAGGTCATCAATGAAGATATTAAATAGGACTGGCCCCCGTACTGAGCTTTGGGGAACTCCACCGGTGACTGGCTGCCAACTGGATGTAGCCCCATTCCCCACCACTCTCTGGGCCTGGCCATCCAGACAGTTCCTAGCCCAGTGAAGAGAGCACCTGTCCAACCCATGGGCTGCCAGCTTTTCCAGGAGAATGCTGTGGGAGACAGCATCAAAGGCTTTACTAAGGTCCGGGTAGACACATCCACAGAGAATGAGAGAAAAATTTAAGTGTGATAAGGTGATGTCTGAGTTGGCTTATATTTAAAGGATTAGATTTCTAAAATAAGCACCACATATGTAATTGCATATTTTAGTTCTAGGACAAATGAGTGTGTGTTTTTTAAGACTTGTGCAGGAACACATTTTGAGTCTTCAAATATTACCTGAAAAGGCTTTGTTATTTAAAAAGAAAAGTTATAATTTCACTGCAGAATATAATGCTGAATGCTACTTCTTTGTGTAGATTGTTTTTCTAGGATTCCATTATCTGTACAGTGCAGAATTTTAAACACAGGTTTTCATTGATCACTACAAGTCTCTGTGCTCTCTGCTGCTATAATCTGAAATATGAGCGAAGATTTGCTGTTTCTTCAAAGGTCCTCTTCATATTTTTAGAAGTACAGCTAAAAACTTTGTTGCTGCTTAATCATCTTTATGTCACAGGGTCGAAACAATGCTTTTAGATATTTCTGTATTCTATGCTTGTGTGTTTGGGTTTTTTTTTAATTCCAGTTTACTTTTTCAGAGCTCATAATAACTATAATTTGTAGTCAGTGGCAGGCTGTAGCAGTGCAAAGTTCCATGGCATTTGTGTAATGTGATGGTCCATCTTTGAGTTCTAGTATTGCTGAAAAGTCTCACTTGTGAAGTAGAGTAACCAGTTAGGCTTCATCTTTTAGACAGGAGTGACAAGAAAGGCTCAGTGAGCAAACTTCTGATGCTTCTCACAGTCCTCTGGACAGCACAGCTGAGCTACTCACCAATACCTTTTGGTGCAGCTGAAAACTAGACAAAAAGAAGTGTAAATAAATTTTAAACATTTGCTTAAATCCTTCATGTATAGGACTTCTACAAAGACAAAATTGGCAAAACTTTGAGAAAAATATCTTATGGATATTAACTCATCAAGAAAACTTTAGAGTTCAATTCAAATTTATTTCCAAAATAACTATCTCTTGATGCTGAAAGAGGCAAACTGTTGTACTTACTGAAATCAGTGGGGCAAGCAGCTGTGCTGCTAGGAAATAACTGGAATAAAAGCATATTTCCTGGAACTCAGATTGCTTACTACAGATTGCCCTTTTGTAAAGATAACCATTGGGAATGTCCTAATTCCACAAATCTGAAATTTGGAATCACTCTTAGAGTTCCTGGTAGCAACTGCATTTGCATTTGGGAGGACCAGAGGAATAACTCACTAGGCATCTTGCATGTGCATATACTACCACATGGATCAAGCATGTTAAAATTTTCTCTGAAGTTCTCTAGTAAATTTGCCACATTTCAGAGAAGTAAAGGATATATTTAATGGTTTACAGCTGAAGTCTTTAAAGCTTCCCTTAAACTCTAAATTTTACTGAAGTTGTAGAATAAGCATCACTTTCATGAGAATTATACAATTTTCCTGATTTTCCTCTTTTTTGAGGAATTGGTGAATACCTCTTTACAACCTAACTAGTCTAGAAGAGAAGCTGGCTGTTCCTCATGACATTAGAACTATATAAAGATATGTTGGATTTTCAAAGGATCCATTTTAATATACTCTTTGTTCACTTAGCTCTATTTTTTTTCTCCTTTCTGGAATGAATAGGTTCATGGTTTGAAAAATATTTGAGGCATTAA
>WBNO01027769.1:75093-102016 GCA_013400575.1 Peucedramus taeniatus | reverse complement strand
CCTCCTCCTCCTCCTCCTCCCCACCCAGGATCCATAACAGACACACTGAGCTGGCCCACTGGGTGCTGCCTGTGGCCACTCCTCATTTTTTAAGCCCCAAGCAGACAGAAAAAGTCTCAGGTACACCTGGCAGGAAGTTTGGGCCAAGTTTTCTCAGTTTTTCTCCAAAAAGCTTCACCTCAAAGCAGCTAAATGTGGTGGCAAGGGAATTGAGGCTGGGAAATTCCCAAGGGAATGGAAAATTCCCAAGGGAATGGGAATTTTAACCAGGGTGCCTCTCAATGCAGGTAAATCCTGTCAGAAGTCAGAATGGGAAACATTCTGCCCTCCCTGCTCTTCTTCCATCAGGGAATTGGGGTTTGTTGCCCCAGGGCCACTGCTCCTGCCTACGTGGGGTTGTTTTCAGGTGGGTCACGGGTTGAGGGAGACCCAGGTTTAAATGTGGATTAAAAAAAATTAAATAAACCCCAGGATTTATTTGCCCTGTTCATCGAGTATTTTAGAAACCAAATCTGTCTGGATTTTGGTGTAAATGCTGAAAGTTGTCTGTGGGCAAATTTAAATCAGATTCTGCTCTTTTTTTCAGGCACAGTTTGTTCCCCACCGTGCAGCTGCACTCACACACCCCTTCCCCACTCCTTTTTCATTCTCCCCCCTTCTCTCCAGTGCAATCCATCTTTCACTCGCCTCTTCCCCCTCTCCTTTCCCCCATCCCTGCCCGTTTTCCAGCAGCAGCAGCAGCAGTGCCCTCACTCTCACTGACACTTTCCATCTGGCTGCTCTCTCCCTGTGCTGCCTGGGCTCTGGGAAACTCTCTGTGCTGTCCCTTCCCCTCAGCATTTCTGGGATGGCTCCTCCAAAATCCAGGATGAGCCCAGAGCTCTGCACCACAGTTCTGTCCCACTGCCACCAACACAATTCCAGGCTGCTTCCCTTCACACTCTGCCCCGTTTTGTTGCTCAAATCAACCTCTGCAGCCCGTATCAAACATGCTCAGTTAATACCTAAAAATTAAAGACTCATTTAAGTTTCACTTCTATTTGGTTTGTGAGGAAATTTTGGTGCATCAGGATGAGAGAGAAATATTTAATGTGTGACCTTCTGCACTGCAGGATTGTCTAAGAACAGCAGCTCCTGCTATCACCCAGAATTAACCCTTTTCCACTGACTAAATATCTAATTTAAAAATGAGACAAATCAGCCAAAAAAACCCCCATATCTGCCATCTCAGATATGCTGCTGTCCCTAAGTGGAATTAATCTGAGGTCTCTGTGAACAGCCATTATTGCACAGATATTTATGTGACAGGTAAAAATGCACACACACACACAGAGAATAATTTTCTGCGTCTCCCATGTCTGCTGCAGGATGGCAGCACAATTAAGTCACCGTGACGGAGACAATTATCCCCAGAGCCAGTAAAATGAGATGTCCACAGTGAGCTGCAGAGTCCTGAAACATGTGGGAATAGAGTACAGAAACTCTGTAGAGTCATGCAGCTAATGAGCAATAAATACACACTGGCACACCCTCATCAATTTTAAAGTCTCGGTATGAAAAGAATGTAATTAATTAAGATATGTTGATTTATAAGAGGTGACATAACAAGATGGATAGAGAAATCTTTTCCCTCCAATCTGTCATGGTTTCTTTCTAGAGGACAGCCCAGCACATGATGGTCTCTCCTTGGGCACTCACAGAAATCCTGAGTTTGGCTTTAACTCCCCCCACCACCCTAAAGAGCTCAAACTTCCTTTTCAACACTCATTTGCATTTGGCACAACTGTATTTAAAGCGAAACCATTTTAAAGACAGAAAAGGGGGAAAAAAAAAAAAGAGCTGAAAAGAATTATATTTAGAAAAATCCTTTCCACTTTCCCCTGTCTTACGTTTCTGCACATGGAAACACAACCCCATTTCCCTTTCTCCCCTCCCAAGTCAGATGACTTTTTTGTAACTTGGCACACAGACAGTCTGGTATAAGACAGGGCTGGAGCATTTGTTGAGTCAAGATGTTTAATTTTTTTTTCCCCTCACATAATGATCCTTTTTTCCCTCCAGCCACTTGAGTTTTGTTTATGTTGCTTGAGCCCTAAACTAATACATGAATTCTCCTCCCTGCCAAGATGACAGCAACTGCACCAGGCGGGATGAGCCAGAGGAATACACTCGTTTTTAAAGAGAGAAAGTATTTTAAAAGACTTTTTCTCCAGTTGTGACAAATTAAATGCATTAAAGGAAACAACTGCTGTTGCTACCAGGCTCTGAGGAGGAACTCTATTTTCTTTGCAAGCCCTTGACTTTTGTGAGGGGGCACTTTGCTCCTGTGCCAGCTCTGGCTTATATTTTATTATTCTTAGAACAAAAGGTTGCAGTAATTAGAATTGGGGAAGCTGTGCTCAAAGAGCTGGAGCCATCAGATAAATTTGATACCATGGAGTGGTTATGAGAGGTGGGATTTTTAAAAGCAAGAAGAACTGCTTCAATATATTGGGTTTATCCTGTCAGGAGAAGATGAATGAGAAGTCCAGCTACTTTCACTCAGGCCAGACATGTAAACCTTGTAGTTAATGACTGATGAGCAAAATTTTTTCTCTTCCAAGTGCAGATGGGCAAATCCCTCACAATTAAAAAAAACACAAGAAAATCTAATTTCACCAGGAGAAAGCAGCACTGTCCAAATGTTTCCCAAGCAAGAGCTTTAGGTGCTTGTTGAAGGAAAAAAAAAAAAAAAAAGCCAAACAACATTTCTTCTAATGTGATCCATATTCTACCACATGCACATTTAATATAAAAGTTATGTTTGATATATGCCGCCGTAGCATTTTTCTATTTTAACTGAAAGCCTTTTGTTCTGTCAAGATTATGGGAGGATTTGCTTTCATTTTTCATGATGTTTCACTCAATACATCACCAACATTAGCAGGGCTTAATAAGCACCCACCTTCTCCTTCTCCTTCCCCCCCGCCCTGCCCTGGCCCTTTTGATGCCCATTCCCCAAAAACCCTCAGCTGTTCCCCACACTTTGAGATGTGGCCTCTCCATACCCTCACTGGGGAGAGGATGAAGATGAAGATGGGGATGAGGGTGAGGGTAGAGGATGAGGATGAGGATGAAGGTGAAGAAGACGAGCCCACCCAGCCCCGTGTGGCGGCAGAAGCGCAGTGAGCAAAAATACTTTGCTTTTTTTCTTAAAGGCTGCCCGTGCTCTGGTGGCCGTGCTGGGCTCCCCTGGCTCCTTCTCCCCGCTGCAGATTCACATCTGTTTCTCTGCAGTTTGAAACTGTGTTCATTTTTCACTGCTGCCCTTTGTCCCACACTCGCTCGCTCCCGCCAAGGGCTTCATTTCACTTATTCAATAAGCGAGAGGCACTGCAGGCTGGGGAGAGCTTTAAGACAAAGCTCAAACTTCTATTAGGCCTCAACAAAAATGTTTTTGTTCCCTATCAAGGAGCTTTTCCCCCCTTTGCTTGTCGTTGGCTTGTTTTGTTTTTCAGGAACGTTTGCGGCCTGCGCGAGGTTTCACAGCTTTGGGACAAATAAATAAATCAATGCAACAAAAATCTGTGTTATCATTAGCAGGAGTACTTTGTAGTAGGAAATCCCATTTGTCCCTTTTTGCTCTGAAGGCTGGGAATATCCACAAACCCCACTGCAAGCACACGGTGCACTTGCACTGGGCCTGGTTTCTCACCCGTGTGTGAGCTGCAAACAAATCTTGTGATGTTTTCCTGGCTTTATGCACTTTGTACTGGGAATGAGGAGAGAATTCCCAACTGCCAGGCCATCCCAGGCTACTCCTGATTGTTCCCTCCAGCCCATCCTGCCCTCTCAGCACTGACCACTGCCACACACCAAACTCAGTGGAAGAGACCACGTAGCCTTTCCCCAACAAAAGATTTTTGACATGTTAACAAGTTTATCATTTCCTGTTGCTGATCTAAACAGCAAAGAGCTGTTCTTTGGAGAGGGGACAGCCAGGATGACACTTCCAACACTCACAGCTTAATGTGCACACATGAAATGACTGAACTCTTGTGGCTGAGCTCATTTTGCCACAAGCCCATGAGTCAAAAGCAGTGTTTTTCATACCAAATCACCCTCCCACTATGGTGCCAGGGTTATAAACCCTCTTGTAAAGCTATGAGGTTCAGGAAATATTTCCAAGTGTGTGTTCCTCAGCCTCAGGTTCCTGACAGTCCCATTTTTCCCCTTGCTGTATTTCTTTAAAAGCACTCAGCCTCACCTGGCTGAAGCTCATCTGATGCCACAACCCAGAGTTGCCTGCATGTGTTTCCTTAGGAATCACATCCTGTTTTACAGCTTGAGGCTTTAAAAAGCACAGAATATGAAAATCAACAGCAAATATATTTTTATAATTACAGTATTTAAAGAGTTTTAAAGCATTTAAAGTATTTAAAGAGAAAGTAACAAATTACACCAAGTTGTCCGTGTTTGTTGGTTCAGTGCCTCTCCCCAACTTTCACCTAAATATTCTTTGAGGAAAAATCTTGTGTGAAAGCAGCAGTGCTGCTCTCTGAGCCTGGGGTGGGCTCTGCTGGGGAAACACCCCCAGAAACACGGCATGGGGAGTGTCCCACATCCCTCCCCATTCCCATTTCATCTGGGGTGTTCCCCATCACCACCTTGTGCCCCACATTGTTCCACGAGTGCTTTGGGTGATCAGGAGCAGGCACCGTGTCCCTCAGCAGCAGCCCCAGTGCTGCAAACACGAGTGAGGAGTGAGCACTGCTCCCACCTGCCCTGCTTCCCTCAGGAATTCCTGTATTTCTCCTATTTTACTCCAGCTGGTCTGGTCACACTGCTCAGTCTGGGCTTTGCCTCCTGGCAAGGAGGTTCAGAGGGAGTTATCTCAATATCCAGCCCACTCTGCAGCCTCCTGACTGTCTCAGCTCTTGTTTACCACCAGAGTTTGGAGTGTGGATGGGCTTCACAACGATATTTACACTTGTTCCAGGCTCTGGGAATTCCGTAAGTCAAAGTGAGCAACTGGTGAAAATAATGAGGCTTCAGAAGAATGGAATTGGTGGCAACTTGCATCCCATGGGAAGGGTGTTGATGATGGAAAAGGGAAACTTAATATTTGTGAAATTAAATAATGCTGAATAAACAAAAGGTCCAAACCAGACTGCATCCATCTTTTTAATTATTTTGGGTTTGGTGTGTTGGCTTTTTTTTAACTAGAACCTGACTCTTAAAAGTATTTCTATTTTCCCCAGGCTCCTCTGGGACACAGAAGCCTGATATTAAAAGCTTGAACATTGCTCTTAGAGGCCCTGGAGGGGTTTGGTTGCACAAAGCACCTTTAGAGAGATGAATTAATGCTTTGCTCTTCAGACAGCACCTCCACAAACCTGCCAAGTCTCCATCCCAGGGGAATTCAGCATCTGTTGGAGAGGCAACCACAGGGCTACCATGGGTCAGTACTGGGAAGGGACCACCCGGGTTTATGAGTAAACTGGGAGAGAAGGGAAAGGCTTGAACAGAATTTGGGAGAAAAAAGCTGCAGCCTCACTCAGGTATCTCCACTTGGTCACCAAAAAATGGAAGATTTCCCAAAGCATCATCCAAGGCCTTAAGGAGTCACCTATCAGCTTCCTTAATGCAATATAAAATATTTGGATCTGTGTTGGAAAACAGGGAGAAAAGAGAAGGGAGCAGGGACAAAAAGGGGGAAATGGAGCAGCTGATTTTTGATTACAGGAATGTTTTTATCATCAGACAGCTTTTCCCAGCAGATCTTCACAGCCTTTCACTTGTTGAATCTGGTCAAATAGCTGCACTTCACTTTATGCTGCATTAAAAATAGTTAAAAGGAAGGAAGGAAAAAAACTAACCATAAAACACGTCTTTGAGAAGAGGTGGCTTTCAGTTCTCTTTCCACCCCATCCAAACTCTTAGTATTTACACTTAAAATTGTCAGATTCTTCCCACTTCTTCCCATCCCTGGCTGCTCAGCATCCCAACAAACCAGCACATGAATATTTACAAAGAAATTTGATTGAAATATCATTCTGAGCTGGAATATGTGAAAGATAATTAAGAAGGCTTGCAAAGGGACAAGCCCGTGCCTGGCAGCACAATGGGCCACCACTGGGGGAGCTGGCCCCGTGGCACTTCATTCATTCTGTCCCCAGCCCCGGGAAAGGGACAAGACAGAGCCCGGCTGGGGCTGCTCAGGAAGAGGCACAGCCAGAGCAGGGCTCGTCCCGCTGGGGCAGCACGGAATCCATGCAGGGATCCATTCAGGTGTCCATGCAGAAACCATGCAGGAATCTCTGCAGGAGCCCCTGCAGGAGTCCATGCAGGAATCCATGCAGAATCCATGAAGAATCCATGCAAGGATCCATGCAGGAGTCCATGCAGGATCCATGCAGAAATCCGTGCAGGATCCATGCAGGAATCCGTGCAGGAGTCCATGCAGGATCCATGCAGGAATCCGTGCAGGAATCCATGAAGAATCCATGCAGGAGTCCACACAGGAATCCATCCAAAAATCCATGCGAGAATCCATGCAGGAATCCATGCAGGAGTCCATGCAGAATCCACACAGGAGCCCATGCAGGAATCCGTACAGGAATCCATGCAAGAATCCATGCAAGGATCCATGCAAGAATCCCTGCAGGAATCCATGCAGGAATCCACGCAGGAGTCCGTGTAGAATCAGTGCAGGAATCCGTTCAGGAATCCACTAAGGACTCCCTGCAGGAATCCACACAGGAATCCATGCAGGAATCCATGCAGAATTCACGAAGGAATCCATGCAGGAATCCACACAGGATCCACGCAGGATCCGCACAGGAATCCATGCAGGAATCCATGCAAGAATCCACACAGGATCCACACAGGATCCACACAGGAATCCATGCAGGAATCCATGCAGGATCCACACAGGAATCCACGCAGGAATCCACGAAGGATCCATGCAGGATCCACACAGGATCCACACAGGAATCCCTGCAGGAATCCCTCAGGAACCCACCGGGGAAGCCCGGAGGGCCGGGGGAAGCGCGGATGCTGTGCCGCAGCATCCCTGCGCCGGATAACGCGGGCTGGGGCAGCATCCTGCACTCTGCTCCCTGCCGAGCCACCCCTGCCAAAAAAGCCGAGTTTTCCCACCCCGTGTCCTCCACTAGCGCGTGTTCTCAGTCTAATTAGAGCCACAAAAAGACAAATGAGCGCGGAGCCTTCGAGGCGTTTTCACTCGCCCAGCGCCAGGCACGAACTGCCCTCGCTGTGAGAACTCCCTGCTGCTGCCCCACACCACTGAGAGCTCACAACGTGCATCCTGCCTCTTTCCTGAGCTCCTGTTTGAGACAAAATCTTCCTGAAAACGCCAAATTTCGTGCCACACACACACACAGATCCACGGTGCTGCGCAGGTGAGGAATCCTTTGGTCACAGCCAAGTTCATGCTGTCTCATTTTCCTAAAGAAAACTAAATTAGCAGATTCCTCTGAGCTACCTGAGAGGGGAGTCAGCTCAAATTTATTTTATACATCTCCAATTTATACGTCAAATATGTATAAATAAGCTGTATAAATGTATACAATTTATACATCGAATATACAAATTTGTGTATTTTATAGATTTCCAGTTTAATTTTTCATTTTAGATGTATATTTTATACATCTCCAATTTATTGACTCCAATTTAATAACTCAAATTAATGCCTCCATGAAGCAATCCATTTGTTGCTGAGGGGAAGGGGGAAAGGGATGGGAGGATTTCTTGGGATTGTCTGAGCTTGCCCCCACTCCCCCACCCATATAAGGAGCAATTTCTCTGGCCCAAGCAACCCTGTTACAAGGGAAGAGGAGCCAAAATAAATGTGAAACTCTCCTTTTCCTCCAGTTTCCTCCAGCACACGTTATGCATAAATTACAGAGCGGGAGGGAAGAGAAAAGCGAGTAAGAGAGAGGTTTCTGTTTGTTGTTTGGGTTAAATTGCTGGTGTTCAAGAAAATCCAGGAAAACAGAGGCAACGTTTTGAAATATTTGTGAAAAGCCTTCACTTTTCTCATTCTCAGCAAATCATCTCCATGATTTTAGTCCAGTCTGACAACCAGAAGCAGTGAGATCATGGCAGTAACCAAGCCAGCCAGACAATACCGAGACTAAACTTCTCTCTGCCTGCTCCCCCTCCCACAATTCACCTCCAAAACCTGATTTTAAGCCAGGCCAGCCCCTTCAGAGCAGCCATCCTCAGCTGGCAACTCTCTCCTCCAACCTCCCTGCATTCAGGAATAAAGGCAAGGTAGATGAGCATTCCCTCTTCTCCAACATGCTTGGAAAGAGGGGAGAGGATGTCAAGCAAAAAGTATTTAAACAGCAAATTCCAGCTCCATGATGGTTTCCATGCCTGAGCAATTCCCTTTCAGCTTCCTCCTTGCCCTCAGAATGTGTTCTTGGTAGGAAATTATGGGGGCACCAGCAAGGTGGGCAGGCAGGGATTGGGAGATGGTTTGAGCAGGATCTTCCCTCATGGAATGGCACAGGTAGGAATGGAATCCCAACCTTCCCAATTCTCCACTTATCCTCCTGCATTGCAGCTCAGGAATCGCTCTCTCTGTGAGAGCCAGCCTTTCCAAAATGAATTTATTTCCAAATTATTTTATTTTACAAATCATCCACATCGGTTGTTACAACTCATGTACATTTTAGCACCTCTGTGCCAACTGAGAGTACTTGATTTTAATTAAATCCTACACCATGAAAAATATTTATGTTGTTCATAGCTAAATTTCTCCATGACTTATTTCTATATATTTTGCTTGGAATTTAATTTGCTTTTTTTTATTACATGGCCTTCACATAAACTCCACCTTTCCATAGCATAGTTTTATATATATATATATATAATTTCTAAAATAGCAGCTTGTTAGGCTCTAATAAAAAATACTCGCTGGGCCTTCCAAAAACTTCTTTCAGATTAGATAATGCCTATTTATCTAAAATATCAAATGGGTAGAGAGAAACATCAACAGAGAAAGCGATAGGCACACCAGAGGCTTCCTCTCCTTCTCCTCCTGAAGAGACTTTAAAGCTGAATAAACACCTTGGAAAAGCACAAGCAGCAGAGGGATCTCCTGGGTTCTGAACCTGACCTCTCCAAGTTAAAAATACACATTTTCCAGGCTGATCCTACAAACCCTCCCTCACAGGAGCCTTCCTGCTGGTTCCACGTGCTGATTCCACGTCAGCCCTTCCACGGGATCCATAGGATGGGATCTCTCAGGCCACAGTGGAATTTGTTAATTCTTCTGTTTTCTGGAGCAGGCAAAAGCATTCCCTCCATGCCTCCTCAGCATTAATTCCCTGCTCCTGGTGATTAGCATATAAATCTAAAAGCATGTGTTGGGAATTTTTTTTTCCCCCCATATTCAGTACGACATTAATCTTATTAGCTCAGGTAAACAACTAACAGCTATTAAAGAGAGTGCAATTTATCAGGAGGCAGTTAACCCTTCAGAGTGTGGATTTCACAGAATCACAGAGGTTGCAGAAGATCATCGAGTCCAACTTGTGACCCAGCTTGTCACCCTCTTCCTCCAGGGGTGGGGACTCCACCTCCTCCCCGGGCAGCCCATTCCCAATCCCTGACCACCCTTTCCTGTCTGAACACCCAAATGCCCAGCAGGAAACTCTGATGGCACCTCCCTGCTGCTGGGGCAATGGGTAAAATTGCACGTTTAGGGTTCGTGTCCCTCTCCACGCACTGCAGCCCCAGCCAAGCCCCCTCCACGCCCTCGGGCTCCTTATCAGGCACAGGGAAGGGGCTGTGCAGTCCCTGGGAAGGAAGGAAGGACAGGAAGGGTGCAGCCAGGCTGGAAAGAGCAGGACTCTGAACTTGCTGATTGTGGGGAGGAGACTCCAGAACCCCACTGGGAATAAAGGGGATGAACCAAAGTAGCCCTGGGGCAGCTGGGGGTGGCTGTGAGGGCTATGCACCAACACTTCTCCAGGTATCCTGCTCCTGGGACAGCAAACTGGGCTTTTCCCTGGGTTCTGGCTCTTCACCCTCTGCTCAGGGGCTGGGGATGACTCCACATCCCTCACTCCCCCCCTGTCACACTGAGGTGACACAGCCATGCACACACTGTCACCTCTCCTCCTTCCCTGCCATGAAACAAAGCCCCAAACTGCTTCTCACCTCATCCCCTGGCAGCTCCTTCTCCAGCTCTGAGGAACATTCCCATTTAGAGAGCCCATGGACCAGGTCCCCCCTGTCCCCTGCCCTCACCACTCACACTTCATGGAAATTTTAGGTGCAGCCAGCAGCTGAAAAGAACAAGCTGGGGAACCCAAATCCTTATCCCTACACCTCTGGTTGCTCCTGATAATGGAAAATGTGGCTTCAGGTGAAATGGGGGCCAGCCCAGGTAATGGGAATCCCACCAGACAAGGAGATAGTGCTTGTGGAACAGTCTGAGCATTCCTTGGACATCCCACTTGCCTGAGCCTGGCATTGCCCCCAGAGTCTGGAATCCAACATCCAGACAGGATCTGCCTGTCCCAGACCACTGCCAGCTATTTTTTCCCCCACATGTATGGAAACAGCTATTTTTGATGAAGAAGTGCCATATTTCTGCACCAGCTTCTAAATGGCACAGGAAACTCCCATCCCATCAGATTTTCTGAGCCCCAGAAAGTGAGAGAGAATTCACATAGGTTGAACCCAGCTGATACCAACTGGAAGCTTGGGGGACAGAAGTGAACAAAGACAGGACAAAAATGTATTTTTATGTGAACAGGACAAAAATGTATTATTTTTATGTGAACATATTTTTTATGTCCAAGTCCTAGGAATAAACCCCTCTTTTCTGTCTCCATAACTCCTCAATTCCCCCAGGGCAGACCTTCAGGAGCCACACATCAGCTTCCTTAATAGAGTATAAAATATTAGGAAAACAGGGAGAAAAGAGAAGGGGACAGGGGCAAAAAGGGGGAAATGGAGGAGCTGGAAAAAAAAATTGAGCAGAGGGGGAAAAAAATTTATATAAAAGAAAAAGAAAAGAGAAGGTTTGGAGGAGAGGAGCAACGCGAGCCTTGCACTTGGCAGTGCCCAAACCAGACTCTGCCCCATGGCCACTTCCAGCAGTGAGGGAAGGGTGAAAAATGGAAATCCCAGTGGCCAGAAGTGCCCTTGCAGGCTCAGCCAGGGCTTTAGAGCAGCGCTATCATCACATCTCCCTGCCTGGCCCTGCCATTCACGGGGGCTGCAGCTCTCTGGCCTGATGGAGTATCGATCTCCTGGAGTGCAAAGTCCAGCATGCCATTAGTCCAATCTGTTTCCAAGCTGACACAATCCCGTCATTTGTCATCTTCTCCTGTCCTGCTGTGTTTGTTTAGGAGCAGGATATTTGCTTTATCTGTCACTTCCCAGTCCTCACTGTATTCTTTGCCTGACATGGAGTTTATTGGGTCCACAGTTTTCTCAGAGTCATTAACAAGGGAGATTTGAAATCGTTGGAGAATGAAGATGCTGACAGTCTGGAAAATACTTGTGAATTAAAATATGCCTGGAGTTTATATTTAAAACTAGATTTCGGGGAGAAATTCCTAAAAACATTTCACTTTCTACAGCAAACGTGTGAAAAAACAGAAGCCTGGCAGGTGCCTTCATCAATGAGAACTGAGAGAAGCAGCCAGCTCAGAAACTGCACCCAAAATTTCTTAAAAGCAAGAATAGAAATTCCTGAAATTGTCAGTCATAAAAGCAGAGCTTGAAGGAAATGCTCAGGACACAAACCCCACATTATGAGTTTGTTTTCTCACAGTTTTCTTTTTTATCTTTCCTAATTAAGAGTTGTTTGTGTCTCAGAGCAAAAACCTCTCAAACAAATCTGCTGGAAGTTCTCTTTCATCATTTTCGTCTGTTTTACTGCTCATTACTAACTAGGAAAGGGAGCTAGCACAGAAATTTTTATCATAACCATTGGTATTTTTTACATTTACAGACATAAAAAGCCACTTGAATTTGCTTTCTAGAGGAAACCCCTTTAGAGGTTTTCTCCCAAATTTGCCCTAAACCAGGACAGCACCATAAGAGCAGCATCTGTGTATTGCCAACATTTATGGCCATTTTATAATTATTTTTAAATGCAGATAACCCTTCATTGCAGCAGCAGAGGCTCTCATGACACAACGATGGGAATAGTGCCTGACCAATTCCCCAGGACAAATATTCCTGTTATTAAAGCACTAAACCCCAAACTTTGACTCAATTTGGTGAATCCACATTTAGAAACCTGCATCACCTCTCAGAGAATCCACAAACAGAAAGTGCAGAACTTCATTCTCCCCCTACAAAATCCATGTTTTCATGGAGAGGAATATACACTTTTTAAATTTTCAGATTTCATTGGTACTTCCCAAGTTTTTTTGTCGCAGGGGGTATTAAAAATCAATACAGGCAAGGCAGGTCCCCCCAGGAGTGTTTAATTACAAAGTGAGAGGCAGCCCTGGGAGCTGGGGCTGCCAGCAAGGCACCCTGGAGCCAGCATTCCCAGGAAAACCAGCTCTTGTAAAAGCCTCCCAATATTGGTTCTCCTTTTCCTTTCCCAAATTTCAGGGTGCCTTTGTGGGAGGGGATTGGTTCCTCTGCATCCCACGCTGCAGCTGGGGAGGTTTGAGGTTGTATTTAGTGGGCTGACATCCACACTGAGCTCTGCACACTCAGAATATTTATCTGCACTGAAGACCAGCTTCAGCAGAGCCTGGAAATGTCTCATTTTCAGCAGGACTGTCCCCAAATCTCCCTCCACACTACAGCAGCACTCTGCAACTGCAGGTTCTGCTTTTGTCCTTCACCACTGTCTAATAATTTACTCAGTGTCAGAGCCCTTCTGAAAGGCAAATGCTGTAAGTGCTCACACTTCTTGCCTTTTCCAGTTTGTTTTTTAAAGCAGCAAAAGCTCTGGGATACAAAGGGGTTAAAGTCACACTGATCTCCTTTTCTGTCTCCCAAATTCTCCAAACTGGATTTGCCCCACTCTGGGAAACCACACAGCACCCCTGGCTCTGCACATCCCCTCTCTGTGTGCCCTTAGCTGCGCCTTTCCATCATTTTTTCCTAAAGCAAATTACCCAGTTTTCATATTGAAATATGTTCTCTGTGGTGGGCAAAGTAGTAAAAGGACATGGAGGAAGCAAATGAGAAGCCTGGGTAATTTAGGAGGTGGCAATTCCAGGGTTCTGGAAACCTCTCTGAGCCCAGCATCCCTCTGAGATTGGGATTAGGGAGGTTACAGATCACAGGATACACTCTTCCATAAAATTTTAACCATTCTCATTAGCCAGCAGAAGTCCCCACACATCTGTCCAGCTGTTGGGGTTGTCTGTGCTCCCTCTGAGCTGGAAAAGCAGCACAAGCAGGGGAGGGGGGAGGCTCCTTCCTCTCCAGGACAGGGAATTGTGGATCCCTGTCACTCAGCCCCACAGATGTTCACAGAGTTTACTGCTCCTTGCTTGCAGGTTGCTGCAGTAATTGGTTGAAAAGGGGGGAAAAAACCCCAGCAAACTGCTGTTAATAATATTATAAAAGCAAATTCTGGGCAGCACTATAAAAATGGGAGGCAGTTTTACGTTTTCTGGGTGAGCAGTTTGTGAGTTTATGGACAAACGGGCCTCTGCCTTCTCTTCCTTGCACATATTGGGGATAAGGTTACATTTTATTTGTAGGGAATTTTATGGCAGCAAAGGCCATTCATTAAAGAAAGCAAAAGAGCAGAGAAAAAACAGATGATTGTTACCCAGAAATCCTCATCAGCTCCCCCCCAGTTGTTTATCCTTTAACTTTTTGAAGGAATTTTTAGACAAAGATGCTTTCTTTCCCCTCTGGAAAAGAAAAAGGAGTGGGGGGAAGACGTACAGTTTCACCCAGGCGCCTTTCAGAGCTCTCTGGGCAGTGCCCTGAAAACAACTTCCCCTTTAATGAAGACCTTTCTGGAGCTCTCTTCAATATTCACCAAAAAAAAAAATTAAAACTTCACAAGTTCATAAGGACGGATCCCTGGGTAGGACTTTTATTAAGTCTTTTCTATTTACTTCCTACCTAGATAAGATCTTAATCACAGCCCCCAAATTATCCGCAATGACATTTATCAACTCCAGTCATCTTTTCTTTAGCATGCTCCGCCTGACCAGTCGGCTTTTCTTCCACCCCTTCCTTTCAATGGAAGTTAATTTCGAGTACATGATTTATCTTGCTGGGCTAACAGCACTGAGGCAGCCCACCTTTTCAAAGGGCTGGCCAGGGAGTGAATTATAGCCGAGTTGTCCGGTGATTGCGTTCCGTGGGGAAGGAGAATAGGCAGCCAGTGTGTTGCCCCGATGTGGCGCTGGGACCTTTTCAACGAGGGAAGAAAAAAAGATTGGGCCTCTGACCGTGGGGCTGACAGGCAGGCGTTATATCAGCAGACAAAGGCTCGAATACCTGAAAGGATCAGAACTCCATGTACTCCGAGATGTGATGTTGTTTACAACACCATACGCTGACCCTATCCCGAATTTACATGATATCGGTGCAGCGCTCCTTTAACCTCTCCTCATTCTTCTTCCTGCATCCTCACACGGCCATTAGCATAGGGAGAATTAGCCAGGGCCACATTAAAGGCAGCAGCACTTTGAAATCCTTCGCACGCATCGCCGCCGCGATGTGTAATTTCCCTGCACGCCCTGGGTATATCCAGGGGCTCTGTTTGGTTTGGCAGTGGGTTTCATTCAGTATCTATTAACATTCAACTTCTATTTGTAAAGGGCATGTACAACCCACTCAAGTACATATTTGGCACAAGCCACAGTCATTTAGTGTTGGTCCAGGAGTACAGCTGGTGCCATCTGGGGCGGGATAATGGGAATCTTTCACAGAGCTGTGTTTTCATACTCCTTGTTCCTTCTCTGCCTCACACAGACGGGGGCGGTTATGAATATGCTGCATTTCAGAGTTAGGGGCTCGTCCAGAGCCACAAACTCCAACTGCATGAGGAGGGGATCTCTCCTGCAGCCTGGGAGGTGCCATTTCAAACAGGCACCCCAAATCTGCAGAGCCCTGGCTACCGAGGGCTAAAAATCACAAAAACCCCATGGATTTGCAAGCACGAGGAAGATTTCCAGCACTTTCTGGTTTAATTCCAGAAAATGAGGCATTTCCTTGCTGATAATTCCGCTTTCCCTACCAAAAGGGCTGGGGAATTGAGAAGCTGGGGCTTGCCTGAGGAAGAGGGAGAGGATTTCTCTAACATAACAGAAGATTCTGCGGGGTTTTAGTGCCAAAGTCTCAGCTGGTTCTTAACACACATCACTGCCCGAGTCGGCGGTGAAAGGAAATTTTGTACACACAGAAATCACTTGACACTGTTGAAAAACCTGGGGCCAGAGGACTGGCAGGGCTCTGCATCCACTGGGCTGTTTATTTTCCTGCTCAGGGAGTTATTCGAGACGGGACCCTGCGCGACTCCAACGTTGACTTGGAAGAAATAAAAGCCCTCCACATTCCAGTTGGCTCATCCACTCCCACCCTGCCTGGAACAGCAGCCTGCAGAGCAGGGACAGCCTGCCCCAAACCTGCCTGGGACCCTCCAAGGCTTGGTGGCCCAACCCTTGGAGCCAGGTTCTGTTCCTGAACTGAACCAACACATGACAGGGATGAACCTCCACAGCAACTCTGAGAGGCAGAGGAGCAACTGCAGCCACAAGAAATCCACAAATCCACTGAGGAAAGTGCTCTTAGCATCAAATTATATTTGAAATAAATATACAGGGGTGGAATATTAAGAAATAATTACATTTCTGGGCAGTACCAGAGCAGGGATCCTTTCTCAAAAGTGATTTTAATGCCATATCCCAAATGTTTTTTTTTAATGCCATATCCCTGTAACCCCTGCACCCCAAAAAGCCAAGAGAACAGGAGCTATCCTCCACCATGCCCACCTGGTCAAGCCAAGCACCTGCTTTGCTCCTCTCTTTTAACCAGGTAGAATTTGTTTTCTCAACTGATTTCTCCATGCAAAGATGCACATTTCAGTTTGGGTTTTTTGGGGTTTCAGGGGTGCGTGGTACCGCTTTGAAGAGCCCAATGACATTTTGGAAGGTCCATGGCAGATTTGCCAGGAAGGCAACACTCAGAATTTGCCACACAAACCCACCCAGCCTCCAAAATCCAGCACTGCCCTACTCGTCACCAACCCCAAACGCAGGCAGCGCCTCCCAAACGTTTCCATTTCCCAGCAGGATTTTTAAAATGCTTCTCCCCACTGCCCACGTTGCTGCAGCCTTTGTTGTGCTCCCGTGGAAAGCAGGGAATTCAGCAGCTGCATTCCTCCCACTGCCACCAGCACGCCCCAGCTCGTGGCCGGCCAACGGCGACTCTTTGCAAAGTGGGGACCTTTGCTTCTTTCTGATTCTGTTCAAACGCCTGAAATCACATCCAGTGGATAAAAACATTCTGGATTTTTTGGCCTGAGTCGTGATTTCCCCCCTGTCTGTCCCACATCAGGAGGCTGCAGCTGTTAGAGCTGACCCAGAGCAGAGCCACTCCATAATAATTGTCCATCTGAGCTGGGCTGGGAGCAGAAGGGAATTTTGGGGGGTTCTTTCACTCTCAACTTGCAGCAGGAACAACTTCCCAAGGAGAGCTGAAACATGAGCTCTGTTATTCTGCATGGTGCCATATCTGTCCTGCACACAGAAACTGAACACCAATTCTTGAGGATGGTTTTATGTCCAAACAGAAATTAAGTTCTGTTACAGCAGGCACGAAATTCCCAAATGCTGTTCCTCCTGCCAGGAGAGTTGTTAACATGGAAAAACAAGGGCTAAACAAGCAGAATGCAAAATATTTGTGAAAATTATCAGTACTAAAGACGGAGTGATAATATAATTAAGTGTTCCACTAGAGAAAAATGAGTTGATAACCAAAATAAACATTCATCCCTTAGTCAGCCTTTGTTGGGTGTGGATATTTGGGTTCACCAGTAGCCATTGATAAGGGAATGATGAAATCACTGAGCTCCTACTGGGTTATTAAAAGATATCCAGCCTCTTGAAACTTTGCAAATCCCAAATTAACAAATGAGGAGGCCATCACATGTAGACAAAAAAAGTGTTTCCAGGTTTTGCTGATGAAAAGTCAGCCAACATTTTATGAAGAGGAGGAGAGTTGGTGATGAAAATGCATTTCTATTCTATAGATATACACAATCCCAGAATCCCAGAATCTCTGAGTTTGGAAATGCCCTCCAAGACCATCGAGTCCAAGCTGTGCCCAATGCCCACCTTGTCACCAGCCCAGGGCACTGAGTGCCACATCCAGGCCTTCCTTGGACACTTCCAGGGATGGAGACTCCAAATCTCCCTGGGCAGCCCCTGCCAAGGCCTGGCCACCCTTTCCATGGAGAAATTCCTCCTGAATGAAAGGTGAGGAAAATCACTGCTGCTAATAAGATAAAGAGTTATTTTAGAAAGTCTTTAGAACTGTGTGAACTTGAGCGTAACATTTGCTCTCATTTAAATGAAGACCATCTCACCACGAACTCATGACACAAATTATAAATACAGCTCCTATTTTTACTGAAAACTCTGTGACTCTGTGAAAGAAACAAGAAAAAGAAAATGACTAACCTCCACTCTAAAACCTCTATCTTACTTTATTTATATTACTATATTCTAAAACCTTAAACTCTAAGTTTTCCACCCTGTGACATTACACACTTCTATTCAAACTCCACACCCACAATCCCAGTTCTATCATTCCATTTTGGAAGCTTCTCCACGGCCTCAGGTCAAACGCAGTGTTCTCCTGGGGGTCAGTGCCTGTCAGCACAGAAAGTCTCAAATTCTCAACAACCACAGTTCCAACTCTGTGGTCCTCTCAAAGCACATCCAAGAAGGAAACTCTGTTCTGTTAGAGCCAGAGTGCTCTGCTCGCTCATTATTCATACCCTTGGATTTCAACAATGTAAGAATAAACTGCAGAGGTGAAGAGGGGAAAAATAATTAGGAGTGCAACAAAATGCACGAGCACATTAAGGTGTTAAAAGGGTTGGAGGTGTGAAACCCAAAAATAAACATTCTGCTTAATATCTCAAGGTAATGTTTTGATGTGTGCTAAGCGAATCAATATTTGAAATCGTGGTAGGAGCTTGCATTTCCAGCTGGTGCAAAGGCATAAAAACGGAACAGATTGTATTTAGGGCAAACCCTACCACTGCAGGCTCTGCAACAGCACAAGTTTGCATTTAGTGGCACATTAATGGTGTTATTCTTTGTTGACATTAGGATTAACTTTGTGGATTGACGCTAAAGAACTGTAAAAAGAGTTTTAAAACCTCCTCACTTTTGTGATCTCTCCTTAACCACAGCAGCTACTGTAAGCTACTCTGGCTGCCCATAAAGACAACTGGATTTTGAGGGGTTTTGTAGCAGGATCCTCCCGAGGCATGCTCCAGTTTGGAAAATGCCATTGCAAGGGCTGCTGGAATGGACCTGCTGGGACTTTCCCTCACATCAACTATTAGAATTAGAAAACTTCCAAAAAAACCCTAAAAACCCACCACATGCCTTTCCAAGAACAATGAACCTGCTGTTCTCCCTGTCCTCCCTGGTTTGGAAGTCACCCCAAGGACCAGCAGCAAATGAAATATTTTGTGAGGGGGAAAAAAAAAAAGAAAATAAACCAAGCAAACAGCTGATGGAATCCCCCAGTGAGTTTCAGTTTAGCTTCTCTCTCCCCAGAGTTATAATCCTGAAGCTCACAGGACATTCCTGATGGACAGGGCATCCCAGCAGCCAACCCTGTCTAAATCTGGTGCCATGCCCAGCTGTAGAAAACCCCTCCATCCTCAAAGAAGAAACACCACAAGTCCAGATTGGAATGCCTGGATGGTGTGTGGCTGTCAGGAGCAAAAACTGGCATCCAGGGAAAGACCTTGAACATGTTGTCCCAGAAAAAACAACCAAGAGGCTTTGTAAAACCACAGGACAGGTGGTGGGCAGTGCCCAATGGGACAAGCATCCTTGATTTTGGTGCGTTTCAGGAATGCAGGAAGCTCAGTTTCCTTCAGAACGTGTCCTTTGTGCCCAGGCATAATTTATTCACTCATCCAACTTCCAAAGAGCTAAACGGAGCTGAACCCAGCCAGGCCTGCCTTCATCTGAAACAGCAAAACTTCCATGGTTAAAACCAACTTTGATTAGACCAGATTAGGGCAAATTCCCCTTCCCTGTGAGGGTGGCATGGCCCTGGCACAGGGTGCCCAGAGAAGCTGTGGCTGCTCCATCCCTGGAAGTGTCCAAGGCCAGGTTGGATGGGGCTGGGAGCAAACTGGGCTAGTGGAAGGTGCCCCTGCTCATGGCAGGAGTGGAATGAGATATCTTTAAGGTCCCTTCCCACCCAAACCATTCCAGGGTTCTGTGATTCCAAGGAGAGGAGAGGGGGAGAGAGCTCAGCCAAGCCACCAAGGTCCAGCCACGCTCAGGGAACAAAGTCACTGCTCAAGCAAACCTGGGACAGCCCCCAGTGACACTTGGAGCTCACCATCAGGACCAGCAGATGCCAACCTAAGGCTCAGGCATTCCAGGGAGCCAAATTCCAAGGCAGCTGAGCCTCTGTGCCAAGGGCTTGTCCCCACACAGGGCCAGCCCCGCCGCCGTGGAGGAGGTCCATCTTCATGGCCAATCTGACAAATGCCTTATGATTACTATTATTTTTTTTAAGTGGGGCCTGTTCTCTCTGGGTCACTTTGCTCCAGCCTGCCCAACCCTGGTAATAATGAGCTGAGGCTGGTTAAGCAGCTAATTAGCATGCCGTTTGTTAGACGAGTTAAGAACGTAATTATTGTGAGTAGGCAGAGCCTGCCGATGGAATGCATTTTGAAGGTTACCATAGGAATCCTTCCTCACTCTATTCATTCCCAGTGTAATACTAATCACTATCATAAGGAAAGGATTGCTTGGATATAGACTGTAGGTTAACATCTGATTAGATTGCCAGGGAACAAAGCCATCCAGGCACTTTGTTTGTTAACCCTTTTGGGGCCTGCCCAAGTGTCCTGACCTGCGGGAAGAGCTCCCTGCTGCTGGGTCCCCTCCCCTGCCCTGTTTGGAGTGCCAGCTGCAGGGCTCAGGGCTGGCATGGAGGAGGGCAGGCTGCCTCCAAACGGGCTGGAATTAGGGAGGGGTTCACCCCAAGTGGCACAAGGAAGCCACCCTTCCCTGCTTTTGTCACTTGGAGGTCCCCAACTGGCACAAAGAGCCCTCCTTCCCTGCTTTTGTCACTTGTAGGTTTCTAACTGGCACAAAGAGCCATCCTTCCCTGATTTTGTCACTTGTAGGTTTTTAACTGGCACAAAGAGCCACCCTTCCCTGATTTTGTCACTTGTAGGTTTCTAACTGGCACAAAGAGCCATCCTCCCTGCTTTTGTCACTTGGAGGTCCCCAACTGGCACAAAGAGCCATCCTTTCCTTCTTTTGTCATTCACAGGTCCCCAACTGGCACAAAGAGCCATCCTCCCTGCTTTTGTCACTCACAGGTCCCCAGTTGGCACAAAGAGCCATCCTTTCCTGCTTTTGTCACTCACAGGTCCCCAACTGGCACAAAGAGCCATCCTTCCCTGATTTTGTCACTTGTAGGTCTCCAACTGGCACAACGATCCATCCTTCCCTGCTTTTGCCACTCGTAGGTCTGTCAGGGGTGAGTTGAACTGGGTAATTCCAGGATCTCTTTAGACAGTAACTGGGGAAAACTAAAGAGCAGAATTCCAGCATTTTATTTCTGTGAAAGCCACATTTTCTCAAGCTTTCAGTGTGGGATCCTACCAAAAAAAACCCCCTGGGCATGGACTCATCTGAGTGCTGTCACAGCTCAGCACTCACAGGGGGCTCAGAGAGAAAAGCCAACCACCACCAGCTTCCATCCCACCAACCTGGGAAAGCACCAGCATGTGCCCACATCCCAAATTATTCCAGGGAATCCATGGGCACCCTGCAAGCCTGTGCAGATACCACAGCCCCAGGAGACACTGGTGGGACAGAGAGGAGCTCTCAGGAACATTTCCATGCTCCTTCAATCCCACCAGCAGGAGAATCCCAAGATGCTCCAACCCCAAACTTCTCTCCCACTCTCCCAGAGCCCCGAGGAGTGCAGCACCCACGGCAGAGCCTGCCCGGTGCCACTCCTGGTGGGTGAGGAGCAGCCAAAGGCTGGGAACTGCTCCCTTTTGTCAGGCAGGAAACCCAGGAGCGTTTGTCCTTTGTTCCCCTGCCCCCAAAGTCGCAGCCAGAGCTCGCAGCTCTGCTCTAAAGAGCCCTGGATGTTCATTAAATCGCCTCTGCATATTTTGCTCCTTTTTTTTTTTTTTTTTTTTTTTTTTATCCCCCCTCGAGGCTGCCTACCAAAATCTCCCCGTGGTGTTCCTTAGCTCTTATCCTAAAAGTGCTGCAAGAATGAAGTGGTGAATGCCCCAATCTGAGAGCATTCTGTGGCCAGCCCCACGCTGTTCACAGCTCTCCGCCGAGGCCCGAGGCTCGGTGGGAATTTACAATTCATCTGCGACCAAACTCTTTGAATGTTATCAACACATCTTTCCCCTGGCACACGAGAGTGTGACTTATGAGGAGAGGAGCAATTTGTTTCATGAATTTCATCCTTTGTTATTGAAAGCTGCTGGATTTGGCTGTATAAAGACCTGCGCCATTAAGCCGCGGGGCAGAAGCATCCCATGGGCTGACAAGTTTGTTTGCTTGTTATTATTATTTTTAAATACAAATTACTTTGAAAGTAGCATTATGGAGGGCTCGGAAGGTGCTTTAAGGGAAGCTTGTGCCGTTTTCCAAAAGATTTGGGAATATGGAGGAAAATGCATGGAGCAGCCCATTGACCTCGGTTCAATAGGGAAATATCAGCTGAATTTTAACCAAATTAATGAATATTATTCAGTGGTTTTGCATTGCTCAATCCAGTGTACCTCTAAACAACTCTATTTAGTAGAAAATATTGATGTATTAAAGCAGGAATCTGCCTGGTGTCTTTAAAATCTAAAATGGTGAAGGAGCATCAGTGTGAAAAGGCAGCTTGGCATTGACTAAACAGCTCCTTTTTTAGCTTGAAAATGCTGTCTGCTCAAATGGGAGGCTTGATTTGTAAATAAAAGTCTTCAGAGTAAAGGGGGAAATTGAAATTAATATTTAAGGTTGCTGAAATTATGAAATAATGCATGCTCAAACTCAATCCAGAGTGTTTGGGAAAGGGGGATTCTGAGGGAGCCAGAGCAGGGTTGGGCTCTGAGCTCTGCCCCAAAGCTCCAATTCCTTTGGCCAATGTTGGCCAGCCCTGCACAGGTGAGCAGCAGGTACAAAACTGCACCAAGGCACTGATTCCACCTCCAGGAATGTCCTCCCAAACCCTTTTGCATCCATTGATTAACACAAGTTTTGTGGAAGAACAAATCTGGGTTTTCCTTGAGAACTCAGTCAATTTTAGGCAGCAAATACATTGTATTACCTGAGACAGCAGGGAGCTAGATCAGTTCCTTCGTGGGAAGTTTGGGAAAAGTTTTGTTTGTATTATTCCAAATATAAAAAGAAAATCCTCAAAACATTATTCTGACCATTTATTTTCTCAAGTTTGTGTACTGGAACAAGAAGCCAGGAAGCTCAGAGAAATAATATCTCAACCCAGCTTCCCCAGATTACCAAAACTAACAAGAAATAGAGAAAAAAAAAAAAGTGTTCTTTGGGAACTATTGTTCTCCAGGCAGTTCTTTCACTCCATTTTTGGCTAATTAAATTAATCTGGTAAGCAGGTGTAAACCCACTTGTTTGGGTGGCTAAAGGGAGAGATTGGAGGTATTTGCACAGTGAGAGATTTGTACAGGGGAGCATTAAACCCTATCAACAAGAGGAAACTCCACTCAGGATGCAGAAAATCCTGTTTAGCACTTCCCAAATCTCACCAAGGCTGCCTCTAATCCACCAGCCCAGCTCCGAGGTGAGGTTTAAGTGTCTGCCTGGGAAGCTGCAAAGCTGTGCTGGGCATGTTTCACTTGGTTAATGGTTTATGTGGCAAATAGAAACAGAAATACTGCTGGTATTTGCATTGGGAATGCCCAGCCAGCAGCACCCTCAGCTTTGATTCAGGACCAGTTCAAGACCAACCTTTTATTGCAATAAGGAACTTCTTCCACGTGCAGAAATAGAAACCAAGCAGGCCACCAATAAACACAGCATCACACAGCCCAGTCACCACCAGAGGCACAGAAAGAGTTAATAAAAAAGAATAAATTTCAATCAGAGAGGGGAAAAAATAGAAAAGAGCAAAGAGGCAGAATTCAGTCTCACCTCCATAGTTATGATGGTATCACCCCCAATCTGCAGATATTAAAGACTGGTTTGGTGCAATTGTTCTGGTTTGGCACTAAGGAACAGCAGCTAACTCGAAAAATAAGAGGGTTTTTTTTACCTTTTCCTGGGTTGAAACCATGCTGGAGAAGAATGAGACCATCATGGGGGTGCAAAGGGAGCTGGACCCAACCTCCAGCCCTTGGGACCCCACAGACAGAACATCCAGCACACCCTGAGCTCATTGAGTGCCACCAACCAGCCACACATGCCCCTCCTTGCTGCTTTGAACCCCCAAAAAGAGTGGGACAATATTCATTCCCTTAAGGTGGGATGGCAGTGATGCCTCAGGTTTATCTTTTCTATTTTTCACATTCTGAGCTGCTTTAGTGTGAGGGGCTGGGCTTCACATTGGGGGATGCTGAGCTCTGCACAGAGCAGGGAGACAAAACAATTCCTGCTCCAGCTGGGGACNTTCATTTTGGGAACATTTGAGTTCACCTTGGGTTCATTTTGGGAACATTTGGGTCCCTCTTGGGTTCATTTTGGGAACATTTGGGTTCATTTTGGGTTCATTTTGGGAACATTTGGGTTCATCTTGGCTTCAATTTGGGAACGTTTGGGTTCATTTTGGGTTCATTTTGGGAACATTTGGGTTCATCCTGGGACCATTTTAGGACCATTTTGATTCATCTTGGGTTCATTTTGGGACCATTTTGGGTCCATCTTGGGTTCATTTTGGGAACCATTTGGTTCATTTGGTGCAGCCCTGGCTGGGCTCTTGTGCTGCCCAAGGTGGATCCATTGAGGAGATCCTTTCCATAAATCCCTGCTTTATTCTGTAACTCTGTCTATTCTCTGTTCTAGCTCAGCCTTCACGAGGCATCAGCAGAGCCAGCTGGGAATGCTGTGAGGGTGAGCTCAAGGGGAGGAGGAGGAGGAGGAGATCCCAGTGACACAAATATGTCCCCTGTCCCCGCAGTGCTGGGACCCTGCCAGCCCCCAGAGGAAGCGTTCAGGGCAGCAGCAGTGGTGGCATTGCCTGTGGGCTCCTGGAGAATTTACAGCTCTCACAGCATCCCTGCTCCCACCCAGCTCGACCCCTGAGGGCAGCAGAGACAAAATTCACAGAATCACAGAATCCCCAGGTTGGAAGAGACCTTCAAGATCATCAAGTCCAACCCAGCCCCAACACCTCAACTAAACCCTGGCACCCAGTGCCACATCCAGGCTTTGTTAAACCCATCCAGGGATGGTGACTACACAACCTCCCCAGGCAGACAATTCCAGAACGTTATCGCCCTTTCTCTAAAACACTTTTTCCTGATATCCAACCTAAATTTCCCTTGGTGGAATTTAGGGCTGTGTCCTCTGCTTCTGTCAGTGCTGCCTGGAGAAAGAGACCAACCCCACCTGAGCACAGCCACCTTTCAGGAGCTGTGGAGAGTGATAAGGGCACCCCTGAGTCTCCTTTTCTCCAGGCTGAACACCCCCAGCTCCCTCAGTGGTTCCTCACAGGGTTTGTGTTCCCAGCCCCTCTCCAGCCTCGTTGCCTCTTCTGGAAGTGCTCAAAGATCTCAACATCCTTCCTAAATATCACCAAACCCGCCCAAAAACCCCTCCCCAGACCACCTGGGTGGTGCCAGCACCCCATATCCCAACCCAAAGGCTGGTTCCACCCCTGGGGGCCCTAAAGAGTGTCGCTGTCACTCCCTGGGCTGTACAAGCATCTGAGGGATGCTCAGAGCCGCTCCTCGCTTTTCCTGTCGCGATGGGAGGAAGCGCACGGGGGGCTCCATCCGCCCCCTCCTCCTGCAATAACGACCTGCGACAACAATTAGCATCCCTCCTCTCTTCCCCCGGCCCAAAGCTCTCCTGCTCGTCCCCCCTGCCGCCCGCCCCTTCCAGATTTGCTCCTGTTTTTCGTCTATTTGTGAAGGTGCCCAAGACAGGAGCTCACTTAATACGTTCCCTTACGCTTGTGGCGCAACAGCCTATTCAGGACAGATAAGCCCCTTTAGAAATGAAGGGGAATTTAATTCAGTGCTTGAGTGACAGCAGGAAGATTTATCCCCTCAGTAGACAATACGGCTTTTGGGGCTTTAATCTTGCCCAGACAATGGGCTGTTTCTCGGCCCTCATCTTGTGCTTTTCCCACGATGTTCGGTGATTAACCGGGGCTCCATTGGATGGAAGCCACTATCTCTCATTTAAGAGTGTTTGCGCCTCTGTCAAGGACCAGGCAAGGGAGGGAGGGAGGTGGGAAGAAGAGAAAGGAAGGGGAGGGGGAGAAAAGTTGAACTCATCTGGGAGAAATGCCGGGAGGCTGCGGGCGGATGCCAGCGCTATCTGCAGTGGGCAGGGCAGGGTGGCAGCGCAGGGACAGTGGCATTGTCACCTCCGGAGGACAGCTGGGCAGGGCGCTCAAACCCCGTTTATTCCGGCCGGCAGAAGCTCAGTTATTTCCCTGTGGTTGTTATTTAGAACGGCCCCGGTCACCCACAAATCCTTGGGTATGCGCTGCCTAAATTAATTCCCGAAAATTAATGAGTAAAAGCAGCTCAAAGCCTAAACTGTCTAATAAAGAAATGACTGATAAACCGTCTAATTTAGAAGTGACACTTAAATTATTTTTATTTTTGACTTAATAACTAACTACTCGTGGCCTTCAATGCGGAGTTTTTTATCCAAAAAAGGCCTTTTTTTGGGGTAAAAAGCTGGTGTTGTGTGCCTGCCCAGCGAAGATAACTAAGGTGCCATGGCAGAGGACAATGAGAGCTGGCACAGCACAAACCCCTGCAAAAGGCAGCAGGTGCTTCCCAGAGAGGCTTTAACTGCCCCACCTGCACTGCACAAAGCGCTGTGGATCTGCTTTACTGAGGAAGAGAATTTCTTTCTAAAATGTAAAATACATCTCCAGTGATGTCATCCTTCCCTGGGAGGGTGGGGAGGCCGCGGGATGGAATTCCCAGAGAAGCTGGGGCTGCTCTTGGATCCCTGGAAGTGTCCAAGGCCAGGCTGGACAGGGCTTGAAGCAACCTGGAATATTGGAAATTGTCCCTGCCCATGGCAGGGGGTGGAACTGGATGAGCTTTAAGGTCCCTTCCAACCCAAACCATGCCAGGATTTTGAGATCATCAGAAAGTCACCACCAGGGAGTTTCTCATCCCAAGGGAAAGGCAACCATTACCTTCACTCTCAGCTACAAATTAAGTCTTTGTGGCCAAAAAAAACAACAAAAAAAAGTTGTTTATGTCCTTCTTTCTGTAAGAAAACACTGTGGACACCAATGCTGCAATTTTGGTAAAGAGTGGAAACACAGATTTAGCCTCAAAGTAATGCCCCACTGCCCTGTTTGTTGAAGTGACTCTGTCAGTTCAGTCCTAATGGGCCCTTCCAAGCCAGGATATTCAATGATTTTATATTGAATTTATTATATTTCTAGAATAAATATATAATATAGCATATTTATATAATTATATTAGATTTATTTATATGTTATATTTTATATTTTATATGTTATATTTTATATGTTATATTTTATATGTTATATTTTATATGTTAAG
>WBNO01027769.1:34963-68615 GCA_013400575.1 Peucedramus taeniatus | reverse complement strand
AACCCAAACCCAACCTTCTTGAACCCAAATCCTCCTTTTCTGAACCCAAACCCTCCTTTCCTGAACCCAAACCCAGCCTTCTTGAACCCAAACCCAACCTTCTTGAACCCAAACCCTCCTTTCCTGAACCCAAACCCTCCTTTCCTGAACCCAAACCCAACCTTCCTGAACCCAAATCCTCTTTTCCTCAACCCAAACCCAGCCTTCCTTAACCCAAACCCTCCTTTCCTGAACCCAAACCCAGCCCTCCTGAACCCAAACCCTCCTTTCTTGAACCCAAATCCTCCTTTCCTGAATCCAAACCCTCCTTTCCTCAACCCAAACCTTGGATTTCTGCCTTCCCAAATCCCAGCCCTGCCTCCCCAAGCCAGCCTAGCTAAGCGCAGCTCAACCCAAACCCCACCCAGCTTCCCTGAGCGGGAACAAAAAGGTGTTAAACGACCCCAAAAACAACCTCAGCACATCCTCCACGATGGGGCACGTTTAAAGCCGAGCTGGTGGGGCTGTTTGCTCTCTGCTCAGGAGTTTAGCAGCACAAAGCACTCGGAGAAGAAGCACAAACCCCTGTGCCCTTGAGCAGTCTTTGCCCAGAGCCAGCAGTGACACGGCAGTGATTAGACACCGAGGCTCAGCTTGTTTCTCTAATGGGTTTTTGTTCCAAGCACCCGGAATTTCCCCAGCCCCAGGTCAGCCTAACATAAAGTACAAGGATCCAGGAGGCTCCTTTGCTTCCAAACTGCTGCATTTTGGCAGCAGCACTAACTCTTCCTGGAATTACTCCTTTTCCTCTAATAATCCACTTAAAAAATATAGAGGGAACTTGTCTGTCTAAGCTGCAGTCCCTGCAAGAGCACAGCAGTGGCAGGGCTTCTATTTATAGTCCTTGCAGGTGTGTGTTTGCTCCCAGATTCCTGCAGAGCCTCTAGGAATTGTGTTTATTTCCCACCAGCAGCTGCTGGACAATCCAGGTGAACTTGCTCAGGGTTAGAAGTCAGGAATCTCTTCTCCCCCAGAGGTTTTCCCCCCAAATGAATCCCTCCAGGCACAGCCCTGCTCTGGTTTTGCTCCAGATGCAAAACTCCAGGGGCACAGAATCCCTTTGTTGAGGGAAATATCCTGAGACTTTTGTCCTGGCCCAACTGACAGGCCAAGGGATCAAAGTCTCCCCTTTATCACCTTGCACTTGGTAGAAATGTAAACTTCCCCATCTAGGGCCCAGAAATGTGTTTGAACTCGCTCAGAGAGAGCCCAAAGGTGTCTCAAGGAGTGAAAACTGCCTGGGTGAGAGAGGCAGCCCAGCTATATTTTGCTGGGGAAGGGGAATTTTTCTTCCATCTGGTGTTTTTAAGTTTTCAAGGAAGAGCTGTGTCAAGATTGGTGTATTTGGTATCTTTTGGTAACAACAGAGAGGCAAAAATCAAAGTATCAAAGGATATATTTTCGTATAAATATAATTGGTTTGATGGTGAAGGGATTATTTATAGAAATAATCAATTGGTGTGCAATTCCAAATGAAAAGTTTGTGCACATAAAATCCACCTCTCATCCCCTCCCAGCTGCAACGAGTGAGTGAGGGAAGAGCAGAGAAGCCAGGCAAGAAAGAAAGAAATTAAGAAAAAAAAGAAAATAAATAAAATTAAGAAAAAGATAAGTGAATGAAGAAAGAAGAGAATGAATAGAAGAAAATGAAAAGAAGAAAATGAAAAGAAGAAAATTCAGAAAAGAAGAATGAAGAAATGAAGAAAAACCATATCACGAGGACTAATTAACAGCAAGACAGAGAACCAGCAGTGCTGAACGTTCCCAAGTGGAGATCACCAAGAGCTAACCAGGCTCTGGAGAGTAAAACTCACCCAGCTCTGCAATTCCTGCAGCACTTTAGGAGGAGGATTATCCCAAAAGTTTGATTTTAAAATCCCCTTGTACCATTATTAAAAAAAATTAAAAAAAAAATAAAAAAAATAAAGTGTTCTGGTGAAGGAAAATGTCAGTTGTTTGAAACTATTCTATGAAATATGCAGAATATTCCTTTTTTCTGGATTTCTGCAGCCATCTTGGGTGTGACACTGCAGGACAGAAGTGCTGGGGGAGCTGCAAGTGTTGAGTGGGTGGCAGTGACCACTGGGAAAGGGGTGACCAAAGCTCTTCAGCCTGACAAGAGCAGCCCAATCCAGAGGATCCCATCCAAAACCCGAGTGGGTGTCCCAGGCTGAGGCTCTGACAGAGCCTAAAGACAAAGTGAGGGGTTGCCAGTGGCTGTAAAAGCTCAGAGCCAACAACAACAGTTTAGGTGTGTGCTTAGATTTCATACCTGCAGAGAAGTGGGTTTTGTTTGGCAGCAGAAAGAGCCTTTAATATCCTCCTGCTGCAGGTCTGGGGCAGGCACACAGACACAAACACCAGCACCACTCACAGCTGGAAAGGAGAGGGAACTCTGAGGAATCCTAAAGATGTGGCTGATAGCATCACAGGGATAGGACTGGGGGAAAGTTTAGGATGAATTCAAGCAGACTCGTGCAAAACCAACTCTTTTGTCTGAATAAAGGGACTTTCAAAGCAAAGTCAGCAGTAAATAGAAGCACCTACCCGAAATCTGCCAGCAGCCAGCCTGATCCAGTGATGGGAATCTTGTGGGAATGGCTCTGCTGAGAAGCCTGGGCTGCTCCTCAGAGCTCAGATCCACAGCCCTCAGCTAAAGCAAATACCCCAGACTTTCCCTTTCCTAAGGGACTGATGAAATGGCTTTACCTGAGCAGCTTCAAAGAGGAATTTGAGATGTGGGTTTTGTCTGTGAAAAAAAAAAAAGGCAAGACACCAGCCAGAGACAGAAAGGGGAAGGAAAGAGGGGAAGAACCAAGAAGGAAGTGCCAGTTCTTTGACACCTTTGTGATGGAGTTCGATTTGCAAAGCAGAACAGAGCCCCTTCCCTTTCCCTGGCCTGCCCTCTCTAATCTGATTTTAGGAGAACTCTCTGAGATGAATCATCCCTGCCTGCCCCAGAAGTTCTGCCTCGGAGAGGTTCTGCAGGTCACCTCTGCCCTGCCCTCTCCATGCACCCCCAGGCTGCAGCAGGACCCCAAACCTTGGCCAAACCTGCCCTGGGGATGCCCAAAGTGCCACCACGAGGGTGGGCATCCAGGGCAGCTGCCCCTCAGCAAGGATTGCAGAGCAGGCCAGCATCCAGGGCTGAACTCCCCTCTGCTGGGGATGGAAATGCCTCAGTTTGGCTTTCCCTGTTCCTTGCAGCTTGCCAGCAGATTTATCTGCTGTGCTGAGCCTGGTTTCTCTCCTTGATCCCCCCAAAACACTCAGGGATTTGTTTTTACGAGGTGCTGAGCAGGCACAGCTCCTGTTCTCCGTGCTGGGGCTGGAGGAGCAGGAGGGAGGGATGCTCTGCTCTGCACCCAGAGAGCAGAGCCCAGGAGGGACATCCCTGAGGAATGCTCAGCCCAGGAGCCTCAGCCCCACACAGCAGCAAACCCCTGGCTGTGTGCCTTTGGGCTGTCACCTCCTCTGTGCCACGGGAGAGGGAAGGGACAAGCTCTGGAGAGAGGATTCTCATGGTGTGGAGCTCTCCCAGCTCTCCCCAGCTCTGTGTGAGCAGGAGTTCCCTGCCTGATCTCCTCGTGGCCACAGGATTTCATTCTGGGGCTGCAGACACTCTCCAGTGGCAATTCCAGCAGTTGTGCTCAGCAAAACCTCCCCTATCTGCTCTGGCAGCACAGAATTTATCTGGTTCCTGTGTTTCCCTGCGCTTGAAATCCCAAATCTCTCCTTTTTCCTTGGGTTCTGCCCACTCTGTGCTCTCCAGGACACTGCAGAGCAGGAGTCACTCAGTGCCCAGGACACCCAGCCCCTGCTGTGCATCACTGGCACCTTCCAAGGTCCCAGAATCCAAGGGAAATGCTTTTATGGGCACCTCAGCATGAAGAAATCATCTCAAAGCAGGACCAATGTATTTCTGATGCCTGGAAGTTTGTGAGAGCCGGCTACAACTGAGGGCAGCTGTGCCTGGGCCAGGTCACACAGCCTGGGCAGAGGGAGGGATGAGAAGACCCCAAGGGTGCACAGGGGGTTCAGAACAAGACCAGGAACAGATCCCAGCCGTCCCAAATCCCAGCTCTCCTTGGAAGATGTGAGAGGTTTCATCTCCTTCCCTGGTTCCTCTTGAACGTGAGGGATTTCATGGGGGCACAGAGGTGGCACTGCCCCTTGCCAGGTGCCAGCCTGAGGTGATGGAAGCAGGAGGCATTTCCATGCCCAAAGGAGCAGGAAAGAATTCCACAGCTGAACCTGACAAATCCCTGCTGCATTCCCTGGATGGATGGAGGGGTAACAATTCCACTGCAAGGGTTTGGAACAAGGTGATCTCTAAGGTCCCTTCCTACCCAAACCAGATCCTAACACCCAAATTTTCCCAACACTGTCCTGAGCTGATGAATTAAATAAAAATTAAACAAATTAAATAAGCCACTCATATTATGTTTGAACAGTGACCTGAGCTGAAATTAATAAACATTTTCAAAATTAAATAAGCCCATTATATTTGACCTTTATATTCAAATATAAGAGTATGGCTGAATAAAGGCTGCAGGCTGATCTCCACTGCCACGAGATGTTCTCTGTGCTGATATTTGATCACTTCTCCTCACTTTTAGTTTGTTCAGTTCCCTGAGCAGGTCCTGCCCAGAGGGAGGAGTGAGATTGAGTGAGCAGGGCAGGGACACTGGCGAGTTCTGGGAGCCACAGACCTGTGTGTGACCACAGCCAAGTTCCTTCTCTCTCCACCACTGTTCCTTTTTTTCACCTCTTTCTCCTTGGGTTAAGCTCATGACAAGATTTGTGACCTCCTGGTCTGACAGATCTCACCCATCTAAGGTCTTTTCAAAGCAGTGCTTATTCCCCTGAGCATCTCCACAGCACCTGCCTATCGGGGCAGTGATTTCAGCTGGCACAAACCCCAAAATGCACATTTTTAATTCATCTGATTAAGAAATCTCCTTAAAATTATTATTTCCCTTTCATTTCTGCGTCATCACTAGAAAAGCAACACAGTAAACTGATTTAAAACATCGGTTACAAAACCAAACCAGAAGCGTGCAGCAACCCCAGGAAGCAAAAATTCCTCAGTCCAAAATTTAAATTAAAAAAAATAGGTGTTTGCCCTGGTAAGGCTGTGAATTTTCCCTCTGAACTTTGTAAAACTTCATCCCCAAATGGATTGACTTCTACATTATCTGACATTTCCTCATTAGCTTCTTTGCCTTCTCCCCTTTCCCTGCAAAAAGGCCCTTGAGTCTAACGATGTCAGAAGCCTCTGAAATTTGACAGATCTTACATTTCCAGCTCATTTTCTAATGAGTTTGTACATCAGGACTGATTAGTGTAATAAAGAATTCATGAAGCAAATAAATGTAACATGAAGACACCTTGAAGAGAGGAAAGAAAGAGCAAGTCAAATATGTTGAGAAAAGGTCTGGCCTTTTTAACCTTCATTTAATCGTTCTGACAAAGACACTTCATCAAAGAGCCTTGGCAGGTATTTGGACTTTGAGCACAGCAAAACCAGGCTTTGAACTTCTCCTGCCCTGCATTACCCAGGAGAACCCATCATTAGCCTCATTTAGGCATGAGGAGTCTTTGCTTCTTTTCTGTCAGGGTCAGGATTAAATGTGTGAGGGTATTTCTTGTTGGGATTCAGATGTTTATTAGTTTTTATCAATATTAGAGTCTCACAAACCCTGAGTTCTACAGCACTTCACTCTAAGAAACTAAAAATGGAGCCCTATCTCTCTACAAGGCCTTTTAAGGATAAATTATCCAATTAAGAAATAACACCTAAATTAGTTTTACTTTTAACCCAATAACCAACCACCCATGACCCACAATGTGGACTTTTTTATCCAATTACACAAAACCACCCAAACCCATGGAGAAGGAGAAGGAGAAGGAGAAGGAGAAGGAGAAGGAGGAGAAGGAGAAGGAGAAGGAGAAGCGGAAGGAGAAGGAGAAGGAGAAGGAGAAGGAGAAGGAGAAGGAGAAGGAGAAGGAGAAGGAGAAGAAAAAGGAGAAGAAGAAGGTGAAGAAGGTGAAGAAGGTGAAGAAGGTGAAGAAGGTGAAGAAGGTGAAGAAGAAAGACCAACCTCTGCCCTAAAACCTCCATCTTCCTTTATATATATTACAATATTCTAAAACCCCAAACTCTAAGTTTTCCACCCTGTGACATTACACACTTCTATTCAAACTCCACACCCACAATCCCAGTTCTACCATTCCATTTTGGAAGCTTCTCCATGGCCTCAGGTCAATGCAGTGTTCTCCTGGGGGTCAGTGCCTGTCAGCACAGAAAGTCCAAAATTCTTACTAACAGGGGTTCCAGCATGTTCTTATCAAGGTAGGGCTTTTCTGAGCATCCCCGAGCAGGGGAGGGGGAGAGGCAGCCCCGGGCAGGGGTGGCCCCGACCCCTCCTCACCCTCCGGGATCGCATTTCCCAGCCAGAGCCGCGGGCACTTCCTCTGTGTTTGGAAATCCACGGGAAAACTTCCTCCCCTCCAGAACCCTCGGGTGATTGGGGTGGTCTCACTGGGGGAGAACTCCAAGCAGAGGTTTTTCCACTGCTTCCCCACGTTAAAATGAATTTTACAGAAGGAAGAACAGCGTGTTCATTGCTGGGATCCCATTCCTGGACTCACCCATGTTTTGTTTGTGCTGTACTCACTCTGTCACCTTTTCCTCAGCTTCCCACAGAGTTTCACCCCCAGCCCCAGAGCTAAATCAGTTTTTTCCTTCTGCACACAAAGTTTTTCAGGGGAGAACTGGCAAAGCACAACCCCCCAGATGTCCAGATCCTATGGGAAGGAAATGCCAGCATGTTGTATTTTTATTTATTTTCATCTACAGCATTAAAAATAGGCTTTGTTTAAAATAGGACCAGACTTAATATCTTCACTGAGGAAACCATACATTTGAGATGTTTATGTGGAAAACGTGCCAGAGGGCTTCTGACCAGCTTTAACTTGGGATCTTTCCCACTCTGGACATGACTTTTGGCATCAGGGGCCTCAGGCTGAGCAAGAATTGCACATTCTCTGGTGATAGGAAGCACAATGATAATGAATATTAAGGAAGAATAATTCTATTACACACATCCAGCTGAATGAACAGGATGAGAATTTCAGTGTTCAGATCTGTTTCATCACTGGGCAGGGAACAGAGCAGGATTTCCCTCAGGAATGCCTCGCTCAGTGTGCTCTGCCCAGTTGTAATCCTGTTCTCCCCATGTCTTTCCCCAAATGGAACATTGTCAGGGCCCCTCAGGAAGCTGCAAGAAGATTCTTTTGAATAGGGACAGTATGGAAAATAATTCAAAAGAGTCCTTGTCCCACACAGGCCAGATCTGCATGGGAAGTTACTGTTTTGTTCTTCAGAAGAAAGCAAAAACCCACAAGGAGGAAAAAAAAAAAAAAAAGAAAAAAAGGGGAGAGAAAAAGAAAGGAACCAAAGAAACCTCAAAGAGTTCAAAGAGTGTTTCAGCAGCAGCTCAGGCCTCGAGAGCAAGGCCCCCTTTGTCATCTCTGGGTGAGTGACTTCTCCCCTCAGCTGGGTGTGCAGGGAGCATCTGATGGGTGGCTACAGCCAGCCCCTGGGCCCTGAGCCACCCTGAGGGTCCCTGGGGGTCCCTGAGCCACCCTGAGCATCCCTGAGCCACCCTGAGGGTCCCTGGGCCACCCTGAGGGTTCCTGAGCCATCCTGAGGGTCCCTGAGGGTCCCTGAGCCACTCTGAGGGTCCCTGGGCCACCCTGCGGGTCCCTGAGTCACTCTGAGGGTCCCTGAGCCACCCTGAGGGTCTCTGGGCCACGCTGAGGGGCCCTGAGCCATCCTGAGGGTCCCTGAGCCACTCTGAGCATCCCTGAGCCACTCTGAGGGTCCCTGGGCCACCCTGCGGGTCCCTGAGTCACTCTGAGGGTCCCTGAGCCACCCTGAGGGTCTCTGGGCCACGCTGAGGGGCCCTGGGCCATCCTGAGGGTCCCTGAGCCACTCTGAGCATCCCTGAGCCACCCTGAGGGTCCTTGAGGGTTCCTGAGCCACTCTGAACATTCTTGAGCCACACTGGGGGTCCCTGAGCCACCCTGAGGGTCCCTGAGCCCCTCTGAGTGTCCCTGAGCCCCTCTGAGGGTCCCCTGCCCTTTGCAACCCCCCCAGCTCCTTCCTGCCCCCCTGAGCTGTGGGTGCAGCAGGATTGATGCCCAGAGCCCCTTTAAACTGAGCATCCTCTGCCTCTGCAATGATTAAACTCTTCTATTCAAGTGTTCAAGGGGAAAAGTTTCACCAAATATATAAAAAATTCAATCTAAATCACCTCGTGCTTGGAATTATAGAATGTTATCATTTCTGAGGTTTGTTCTGGTAGTGTTTTAAACTTTATCTCACAAAAACTGCAGCATGGAAAATCTCCCCCCCCTGCTCTACTTCTTTTTTTCTGTGCCCTTTTGACCCCTTTTGTCCCAGCTACCTTTTTCCCCTTATTCTCCTTTTGCATCTGAGCACACTCTGCATCCTCTTTATTCTTATCTCCCATCGCTGCAGCTCTTCTCCCTCCCAGTTCTGCAAACCCCAAAGCCCCTCCTTTGCCTCCACCACCTCTTCACTGAACATCCCAGCAGAAAATCCCTTTTTCCTCCAAGGTGCAGCTGCCCTTTGCAGGATTTCCAGGCACAGAAAACCTCGTGTGACTTCCTCGTGTGACAAACACCTCCTGCAGCTCCATGCAGCCACCATGGTGCACTTTAATCACAATTTTTTCCCTTTCTTATCAATTTTTAGGGAATTTGCCCGAGCAGCATTGCTGTGGCACAAGGTCACAACCGAGATTTTTTTTTTTAGAAACTGGAAAACTCAACAAAAAACGAGAAGATGGTCAGAAACCTAAAGTGGGAACAGGATACTGGGAGAGAAGCTGAGTCCAGACATTTTGGCACAAGAAATCGTTTGTAACAGAGATGATAAAAACAAGATACAATATAATTAGCACAGCCTTGGCAAAGCTCCAGAGTGCTGAGCTAAATAAATGATTCTGTATTTGTTTTAAAGCATCCAGAGCTATTTATACTGTCAGCCCATGCCTGAGGGATCTCTCCTTCCTGGAGTCACTCTCCTCACCACACTGGTGCAATATTGGCCCTCTATTTCTCACTCAGCCTTCAATCCTGCTCCTTCCCTGCTTTTGCATCTCTCACTTGTGCAAAATCACAGAAATCCTCCCCAAAAATGCCCAGGTGAGCTGGCACCTCCTGTCCCAGCTCCCATCCCACAGATTTAGGGCAGAGCTGGACAGAGGGATTTGCTGGGAAAAGAAACTTCCCAGTTCTCTTTGTGACCCAAACTGGCCAGGAAAAAACATTGAAGCTTTTTCCATCTTTTCCCCCTCCCCACCTTTCCAGTAGCCAAGTGGAAAAGGGAAACTCCGCAGCGTTCATTGAAACAAAAGTTTCCATAAGTTTTCCTGAAGAGTGTCCAACTCCTCACCCGCCTCAAAGACAGAAAAACTTCTTTTCAAGAAGTTTTTATTTTTTAACCTTCAAAACTTCTGAGTTTTGGAGGGGGAAAACTTTTAGGGCTGATTGCAAGCACTCCCTGCATCTCTATTACCCACCCTCACCTGCCTCAAAGACAGAAAAACTTCTTTTCAAGAAGTTTTTATTTTTTAACCTTCAAAACTTCTGAGTTTTGGAGGGGGAAAACTTTTAGGGCTGATTGCAAGCACCCCCTGGATCTCCATCACCAACTCCTCACCTGCCCCAAAGACAGAAAAATTTATTCTCAAGACTTTATTTTTTAACCTTCAAAACTGCTCTGTTTTGGAGGGAAAACTTCCAGGGCTGGTTCCAAGCACCCCCTGGATCTCCATCACCAACTACTCACTCACTCCAAAGATAGAAAAACCTCTGTTCAAAACTTTATCTTTGTTAAACTTCAAAACTGCTCAGTTTTGGGGGAAAAACTTTTAGGGCTGATTCCAAGCACCCCACGGATCTCCATCACCCTCCCTCACTCGCCCCAAAGACAGAAAAACTTCTTTTCAAGAAGTTTTTATTTCTTAACCTTCAGAACTGCTCAGTTTTGGAGGGAAAAGCTTTTAGGGCTGATCCAGACCCTTTGGATCTCCATCACCCACCCTGGCCCCGAGGTTGTTCGTGCCCCTCTCTGGGCTCTGGCAGCTCCTGCAGGTCCCCAAGTGTGTGACACCAAGGCAGGAAAGCTTCCAGGTAATTCCACCAGCTCACCACTTCTGTTAACAAACTTCTTGATTCAGACTGACCACATGAAACAGCTTCACCACAGCAGCAGAAACTTTCCTTATCACCCAGCAGAGGGGCTGGGGACACCTTTTTCCCATGGAAGGGAGAGTTGGTGTGAAAGTGTCACTTCTGTGAGGCAGAGCTGGCTGTGGAATCACCCAAAAGCTGTCACCCACAGAGACTGAAGGCTCATCATCCTCATCATCCTCACTGTGACCTCAGTGTGCTCATCGATCCCATTTAAATCCCAGCAGGACCAAGGCTGCCAGGTGGGTTTAAATCCAGAGTTTGGAACAGCCATGGGTGAAACAAAGCCAGGATTTTTCATAAAATTTGCTGTGATGAGGTGGAAAATAGAAATACTTGCGCTGCTTTAATTAGCTCTGATTTCAGCAGGGGCAAAAGGACACTTGTACCTTCTAAAATGAAAAATATTTATGAAAACTGATTCCAGTTGGAGCTTGAAGTCCAAGGTAACTGTGCCAGTGGCCTCAGCAGGGGCAAGGTCAGGAGGGACCATGCTGAGGTTCTCCAGGGTGAGCTCCTGCTCAGCAAGACTTCCCCAAATGAATTTTCTTGTTTGGTGCACACAGAGCTGTCAGGAGGCTCCAACCTCAGAGCTCGAATTCTCAGCCACCAGCTTGGAGTCTCTGCAGAGTTGTCTGAGCAGGGAAATGTTGTAGTTTTGAACAACACACTCCTGGCAGACCCAGCGAGGTGAGGTTTCCCTTGCTGGTGTTTATGGGATGTGGGAGCTGCTCTTCCAACCCCGTTTTCCTCAATTCCTACTTTTTTCTCTTTTTTTAATAAAGGTGTTGCTGCACCTTTACGCCATTGTCTCCAATTTTGCTGTAGGTAAGTGCTCCAAGGTGGCATTTCTGTCACCTTTCCACTTTCTCCTCATTAAACTAAGCAGATTAAGCTGCTGGGATAACAAGAAAACTGTTTATTTTGAGGTTTATAGCTGCTTTTTTTCATTAGAAATTATTCATGAAGGTACCCAAACACGTTTTGTGTCGTTCTTCTTTTAAAATCCCATTTCACAATGAAATCCAAGGGAGAATCACAAACCAAAATGTACTCTAATCCTTTTTTTTTTAAGCATTATAATGAAATTAAATTTGGAGATACTACAGTAGGGCCTTCCCCACTGCTCCCAGCTGAAAGAGGGAAGGAATTAACTGACTTTAAAATGAAACAGGTTTCTCCTCTGTCTGACTGAAAGTTACAGGATGTTGGTAGTGAACCAATTAAAACACATCTTAAAACGATAAATACAAACCAAATGTACATTATCAGCATGTTCAGCCTTTTGTTTCTTGGTTCTATTTTGTATCAGCTTATTGCAATCAGATGTGTCGGGAAGGAGGGGGAAAATCAAATCATTTTAGGAAATAATAAATAAAGAATTCAGCGGAGGAAACAAAGGAGGGCTGCGTTTGTTCAAACATAAAATAAACCACGTTTCAGAGAGAACGCTAACAGAGAAGCCACAACATTCATGGATCAGTGGAGCTCAGAAATACCTAGAAAATGTAAAAAAATATCAAAAATCTGTCTCAGCTGAAGACGGGGATGGGGCTGTGCAGGATCAGGATGTTCCCATTTTGCTTCTTCCTCAAAGATCAATTTCCTCGGACACCTCTTGTCCATCTCTGCTATTTTTGTCACCTGAAATGCCTCGTGGCCCACACAATGTCCCTGTTCAAGCCAGGATTCAGCCTCTACTGCATCAACAATCCTGGAAAAAATCCATCCAAGGCCATCCAGTCCAACCTGTGCCCAATCCCCACCTTGTCCCCAGCTCAGGGCACTGAGTGCCACCTCCAGTCCTTCCTGGGAGACTCCAAACCTCCCTGTCCAATTCCTGACAGCCCTTTCCATGAAGGAATTCTTCCCCTGACAGCCCTCACCATGAAGAAATTCTTCCTGAATTTATTCTTTCATTTATGCTCACTCACAAACAGTTACAGAACAATTCTGGATGAAAATTGCCATTTCCCTCAAGCAGCAGAGTTTTCTGCAGTTGCAATGAGTGGAATTAAGTCTCTACATAATCTAAATAGAGAGAATATAAATATATATAAAAATACACCCACTACAGGCGTTCACTCTTTTCCCAGTAAAACAAATCTAAACTTTAAAAGTGAAAATATTTCACTTTTTACAAGCCTTAGAAAAACTGATTTTTTTTCCCCCTTACACTTCCCCCCCAAGCTTTTGCTTTCCCAAGACAGGATTTTTCCCTCTATTGATCTGTTCCCAACCCCACACATCGAGTGGATTCTTCTTAATGAAAGACTGCAGCAAGTTTGCACAATTTTGCCATTCTTTGGGGCTGCAGGTAAGTAGCTGTGCTTAGGGGAAGGAAGTATTGAAAATCTCCTTTGCTATTCCTCATTTCACGCTTTATAACGTGATACTTACAAATACTTTGGTAGCAGATTAAGCTCCAGAGAAATGAAAACATTTCAGAAGGAGCACAAAGCCTGCAAGTGTCCAAATGAGGGAGCAGAAACTTGGGTTTAAGCTGCAGGAGGGGGTTTATGGGATGTAGTGCCATGTGCCATACAATACAAGATAAACATCTGTTGTTATTTCAGCAAACCTAAATCAGATGTTCAGCTTTTTCTTCTGGGGGAGAGTGGCACAAAGAGAGATTTTATGATTTTTATTTTTTTTTCCCCCTCTCTCTTTACCAAGGTGGCTGTTCCTGTGCCAGGAAGAGCAGGAGAAGATTCTGGAGGGGACTTAAACACCCTTAAAGTAATCCAGTGGTGATAAGGGGATCTTTTGTAACCTCCATTGTGCCAGAGACCTTCAACCTTGGATTTCTGCCCAGGAAGATATTTATTAATAAGGCCAATAGTGCCAGGGAGGAGTTGTTCCATTCACACACTGAGGAGCAAATGCAAAACTGGGTGAATCAAAGTTCTCAGGCTGAGAACGTTGGGGTTGGTCATCCTGGAGAAGAGGAGGTGGTGGGGAGACCTCACAGCACCTTCCAGGGCCTGAAGGGGCCACAGGGAAACCAGAAAGGGGATCTGGAGAGCCAGGACAAGGAGGAATGGATTCAAGCTGAAAGAGGGGAGGTTTAGGTGAGATATTGGGAAGAAATTCTTCCCTGTGAGGGGGGGGAGAAGCTTGAACAGATTCAAGCTGAAATAGGGGAGGTTTAGGTGGATATTCTGAAGAAATTCTTCCTTGTGAGGGTGCCCAGAGAAACCTGAATGGATTCAAGCTGAAAGAGGGGAAGTTTAGGTGGATATTCAGAAGAAATTCTTCCTTGTGAGGGTGCCCAGAGAAACTGTGGCTGCCCCATCCCTGGAAGTGTCCAAGGCCAGGTTGAACAGGGCTTGGAGCAACCTGGGACAGTGGAAGGTGTCCCTGCCCATGGCAGGGGAGTTGGAATGAGATGAATTTTAAGGTCCCTTCCAGCCCAAACCAGCCTGTGATTCCATGATTCCATGAAATCATGGAAAAATCTTCATAGTTCCTGATTGGCTGTGGATTAAAACTTCCAAAGATGCCAAGAGCTGCTCTGGGACCCTGAGTGGATGGAGGGAAACACTCAGAACCCCGTGGTCACCTCAAGGCATCACGAATTTCCTGCTCAAGGAGCAGCTTCTGCTTTGCTCCCAACTCCAGCCTGCTCCCATCCTGATTCTCCATGAGAAACCATCCTTCCACTCTCCAGGGGGAAGCTGCCCAGCTCCTAATCTGGGTGGCACCACGCTGTGATGGGGTTTCAGAGTTGAATTTCAGAGAATTCAGTGCTGGGAATTGCCTGAGGCATTCCAGGCGTGTGTTCCATCCCAGAGGGGAACACCCAAAGCGTGGGGCTCCTCCTGCAGCCCTGGAGGGGACAGTCCCACTGTCCCAGGGCCACCTGAAAGGCTCCAGGAGCCTAAGAGAGGTCACACATAAATTCAAAACCCTCTTCTCTTGATTTACCTCAGTGGTTCCCTGTCAGCACCACCTTTGGATGAAACAACACCAAACAACCCAGGTTTAAATGGGATATTCCACATTTTAAACTGCACAGGATCAGTCTGAACTGCTTGAGAGCTCATCCCCTTCCCTCACTACACAGCCCAAGTAATTTTCCAGGCTGGCCCTGCTTTGCAGTGGTTAAAAGGGCCCAGATACCCCAGGCAGCAGCAGCAGCATCTGGAGCTCAGCTCCAGCCTTGGCCTAAAGCTGCCAGGGCTGGTGCTGGCCACAGGAGGGGCTGGAAAAGGGGGGTTGGGAGGTGGGGTTCCAGGAGCTCTCCCCACACAGCAATTCCTGGCAAATAAAGCATGGACCCAACCCAAAACTCGGAATTTCGTGCCCCACTGCAGATGTGTTTCTGTTCAGCTTTTAATTCGGAAATTTTGGGGCACACAGCAGTTTAACAATGCACTTTTAACGACCTAACATTCATAGATATTTATACACACCTTTTGTTTCATTTTTATTTACCTTAGCAGCACACCCAGACCTGCTGCAGGTTTTTACATTATATTTTAATTAGTGTTTTTATAGATGAAAGACAAAGACACCACTCAGCACAAACACACACATCTACTGTGCTGCATTTCCCAAGGCACACACTTTAACACCCAGAACACCAAGGCTCTGTCCATCAAAATTTATATTCCCTTGCTGGGTGCTGGGTCCATCTGGTAGCTGGGTTTGGGAGCTGTGTGAGGAGGGAACAATGTTTGTTGTTCTTGTCGAAGTAGTTAATGTTTTATAAACTCATGAAACTCCACAGAATTAGGATCACTGGGAAAGGAACCCAGGGCAAGCAGATGTGCCCCTCAATTAATTCATTTTAGGTGGGTTGGTTTTTTTTTTTTTGGTTGTTTTCTTTCTTTTTAAGAGTCTGGTTCAACAGGGAAAATGTGAGAGAAGAGACCAGGACTTCCCCAAAATGAGCAGGGAGTCCAGCCCTCCTCAGCATTCCATGCTGTTCACCTCCACCTCTGAATTTTCCTATGGATTTTCAGGATGGAAACCTTTCCATCACCAGGGACACCATCCCTGACTCTGAGTGAGGGTGACCAAGGTGCCACATCCCAAACCCTGGTGCTGAACATGTTTAGAACCATTTTTGGGGGTGCAGCACCTGCTGGAGACAGCAGGAATTCAATGTGGAGACAACCAAGTCAAAACCCCCCACATCCACCCAAAATATCCCATTAATGCCTCACTGCCCAGCACCCTGAGAGGTCTTTGCTTCCCCATCCTCCCCCAGCTCTGACAGCATCACCCCACACCCCATTTGGGCTGGGAAAGGTGGGAGAAGGAAGGAGAAGGAAGGAGAAGGAAGCACAGACACTTCTCAAAGGCAAACTGTGGTTGGTGTTTCCTCCAGGCTCCGAGTCTCCATCCTTTAATCCCGTGCAACATTTATGGAACATTCTTTCCCTCCTCCTCTGGAGCAAGTGCAAATAGGAGTTTGGCAAGGAGGAGCTGCCCACAAGGAAGGAGCTGCTCGGAGCAGTTGCACCAGAATTTGAGCTAAACCATAACATCACACGTCTGAATAATGCCGTGAAAAATATATAAAACCTGTTATGGCATTAAAAGTTTAAACCCCATAAATCTTCAGCGTGCTATTTACTGGGCTGAGAAGGTGACAGAAACAACATTCTGAAGTGGAATAGGAGAAGAAAGGAAAATGGAGCACGGGGAGCAGGGGAAGCCCCCGGGACATGGCCAAAAACACTGGAACAGGCAGGGCTGGGGCTGGCAGAGTGACCCCGAGCTCTGTGCACACACCCCCCACAGCAAACTGCTCCATTAATACTCTGGAAAAAGGGATTTACCAAAATAGATAGGAATTTAGAAAGGGGAAAAAGTCAGGCCAGGATTAGCAGGGAAGGAAACATGGAACAAGTAAAATTCACTTCTCGGAAGGTGCCATTGAGAGCCCTCATTCATTTCATCCTCCTGATGCTCCACTGGCTGGGGGGGATGATTCTACAGAAAACAGGGATTAAACTTGCCAGCTACAAGGTTTGCTCCAGCATTTGCCAAATTTCAATACAAACTGGAAGTTCAAGTTGAAATAAACCCCCACGTTCTGTCAGTTTTCAAGCTGGAGCTTTGCTGTAGCATCAGTCTGGTCTGAGCTGCTTCCCACAGACACAATCCCCGAGTTGTGGCTCTCAGCTCTGTGTTACAGCACAAAAAAATAGAATATTTCAGTAGTTACTGTGGCAAAGATTTAAACAACCCACTGCAAATTCTGCAACCTGTCAGCCCAAACCGTGGGGAAGTTATTTGGGGGTTCCAGCTGGAGCCTATCCCTCATTCAAACCAACTTTCTTTCACTTATAATTGAGAACAAATTCCATTTTCATCTGTGACTGAACTTTTTGAGCCCTTGTAGCTTCAAGTCAGCTCATTAACATTACTTAGACATCGGTTTTATAGTTGAATTATACCATGTTTATACTGTGGAATTCCATTACTTAATTGCTTCACTACTGGAAATTTCAGTGGGGTTCTCATTTTTCGCATAAATCTCGAGAATAAACATGTTTCTGTATTTCTCTTACTTAATTAAGTGCATGTTTCATAAAAAAAAAAAATAGCCAACATAGACAAATTAGGCAAAGAATCATTTGTTTAATCAAAGGGGAAACTCGCACCGCAAGTGAAGGGGGAAACTCCCAAAGCTTTGGCTCTTGCTTCTGGTGAGTGCTGAGGGCTCAGACTCCTCCAAATTATCCAAATGTGTTCATCCTACAGAAAATCTGTGCTGGGAGGCACTCCCACAGTGCTCTTGCAGCAAAGGGAAAAAATAGGAAATATTCCCTATGGAATGATGAGGTTGGGCTGAACCCAGGGTGGCTGCAGGGATGGAGGGGAAGAAGCTGTGCCAGCCCCTCCAGCCCAGGACAGGGCAATTAAATCATGGCATCATTAGGGCTGGAAAAGGCCTCCAAGGTCATAAAGCCCAACCTCTGACCAAACACCAGCCCACCAACCCACAGCACATCCCACCCCAACATCCTGACATGGAAAACAGCAGCACTTCCTCTCCCTCTCCCAGGAAATCTGCCCTGCCTTCACCTGAGTTTGGTTTTCCTGGGGTTTTTATCCAGGTAAAGTGCAGAGGATCCCTTTGGATCATGGCAATGTTGGATTTTGAGGTGGTTTGTGGGGTTTTTTCCTCTGTATGTAGCCAAGGTTTTAATAAAAATCCCTCAGCAGCACTTCCAGCTCCTTCCCTCTCCCAGTGTGGAAACACCAAAGTTGTTCCTGCTCCTTGTTTGAAGGAGAGAAACAAGAAATTAAACCAAGAAATACCAGGAATAAATTTCTGAATTTTAGGTACTTAACAGGATCGTTTTGTCTTTTCACAAATTTGCTTCCCCCTCCACACAAAAGTTTGCACAGCTGAATGGGTTTGGAATTTAACAAGGGATAAAATAATGCCTAAAATTAATGATGACTGGAATTAAAGTAATTAATGTTTTAACAGCTATTTTCTATTATATGAGCTAAGCAAAGAATACTCTTTAAAAAATAATTTGTTGCACAGCAAGTTGTGAAAGGTCTCATTTTAGCCACTCATTCATTTTGATTCTAATTTCAGTTATTAGGGATCTTTACGGTGCTTAGGTCAAGGTACAGGGATAGAACCTGGGCTTTTCCTGCAACTGCAAAACCACTCTCAGAGTAATGTAAAAACCACTCTCAGAGTTCATTTCCCCTGCTGGAATCTCCCACCACCCCACCTGTCCCCTCCTGCAAAGCCAGTCAGTCACTTGCTATTTATCCCATGGTGCAAAATTCCAGCACTTGGCTCCCAACAACTCCTTTTGCCAGAAGCTGCTCCTGCAATAATTGTGGAGATAAAATTCATTCAGAAAAAATCCCCATTTTAGATATTCTCTCCTGCTGCCCTTTAGAGGCGGCATCATCTGTCCCCTCTGCCCTCTCTTTCCAGGAGTTCGCCCTGGGACACAGCTCTGTGGGTTTAAGACACAAAAATACTGAAAGATCCTATTTGGGACAACCTTTAACTCAAATATTTTAGGAATTATCACCTGGCAGCAGCAGCAAAAATCCGTGGGAGCATCAGGACTCTGTGTCAGCACCTCACTGCTGAAACACAGCCAGGTCTGTACTTCCCAAATGAAATCTGCCTGCACAGATCCCCTCCCATCCTGCAGCAATCAGGGCATTTACAGCCACCACTTCATCACATCTGAAGGCTGGGCTAAATGATAATCAATAATTTATCAATAGTTTTAATATGACGTTATGGGCTCTGATTTTCCTCCCGCTGAGGTGTGTGGGGTGTTATAAATGATGGCTCTGTGACACAAGGGGAAGGTTTGTCCACAGGAGTGACCTCTGGCAGAGCCATCTGTGCCACCTGCCCCTGGGCATAGAGGAAAAATTAAGGTATTTTTTTGAACCAAAAGAGAGGAAATTTATGTTGGATATACAGAAGGAATTGTTCCCTGGGAGGGTGGTGGAGCACTGGCACAGGGTGCCCAGAGAAGCTGTGGCTGCCCCTGGATCCCTGGAAGTGTCCAAGGATGGAACTTGGAGCAGCCTGGGATAGTAGAAAGTGCCCCTGCCCTTGTCAAAGATTTGGAACTAGAAGATCTTTAAGGTCCCTTTGAACCCAAACCATTTTGGCTTTATGATTCTTGACCTTGGCTTTGATACGAATGCCCCAACTCTCACATTTCAAACAGCAAGTTTGGGATTTAGGTGTGTAGATGCTTCCAAATTTAGCTCACACATTCCCACTGATGTCTACAACATAAAACCTTCTTTTACATCCAAAACCAAGTGGGATCCTATTGGAACCCTGAATTCCTGGATGCCAAGAACTGGCAGGATCCCACTGTCCAGAGAGTTCTTTGCAGCTGGAAGGGTTTTGGGGCAGGTCACCTCAAAGAGAGAGGACATCCCAGGGAGCTCTCTGCAGCTGGAAGGATTTTTGGGGCAGGTCACCTAAGAGATAAAGGACATCCCAGGGAGTTCTGTGCAGGTGGAAGGGTTTTTGGGCAGGTGACCTAAAAGAGAAAAGACATCCTAGGGAGCTCTCTGCAGCTGGAAGGGTTTTAGGGCAGGTCACCCCAAAGATAAAGGACATCACTTGGCTGCTTAGGGAGTTCTGTGCACGTGGAAGGGTTTTAGGGCAGGTGACCTCAAAGAGAAAGGACATCCCAGGGAGTTCTGTGCAGGTGGAAGGGTTTTAGGGCAGGTCACCTCAAAGACAAAGGACGTCACTTGGCTGCCCAGGAATGGCTCCTCCCTGGAGCCCCTGGAGCAGCCCCTAACCCCGGTGCCCTCCTGGCATGGAAGAAGGGTTGGGTTTCCAGCAGTTGGGTTCTCTGCCCATCCCTGCAGCACAGGGGGGTTACCCCAGCCTGGCTCCTTTGATTCTTCTGGCAAGGCCCAAAATCTTTCAGGTGTTGGCACAGAGAGGCCTTTTAATCTCATTTCACGTGCAAAGTCCTCTCCCCTGGCAGACAGGCCCGAGCCCTCTGGGCGTGAAGCTGCCGGTGGCTTTGGGAGCAAACCCAGCAGCATTATTCCATTTCCCCCCGCTGAACAAAAGTATTGAGGTCTCTTTGTCAGGGAAAAGCCGGGCTGGATTCCTTTATCCCCCTGCCCTTTGCGCTCACAATGCCACACTCTGTCTGCTGGGCCCAGGAGGGGAGTGTCCCCAGAGGTCCCCACAGGATTCAGGCCTCTGGTAATGGAGTCCTCGGCCTGAGTGGAAGCAGCAGCCTCCTCCAGGCTTCCCTTTGAACGAGGCTAGTCTGTCAGGGCTGGGGAGCAATTTAAAACCGCGGGGAAAGGGAGAGCTTGGGTAGAGAAGAATGATTTCTTATCAAAGCTGCCAATAGAGGAGACCCAGGTGGTCGGGCTGAGGGGGATCCCAAAGGCTGCAGTGAGCAGATGAGATTGGGGGATAAACGGGGGCTTTTAGCAGCTCAGGGCAGCTTTGAGGGGGGATAGCCAACACTTCTGGCCTGGTGTCCTCCTGAAGGTGGAAATGCTGAAATTCCCTCCTAGGAAATACCAGACCCAGAGGTAGGAGCATTCCAGAGGGGGCTGGGATCCAGGGAATGATCAGAAATTCCCTGAAATGTTTTATACACATCCATACATGAGAGAATGGGATCCCAAAGGCTGCAGTGAGCAGATAAGATTGGGGGATAAACGGGGGCTTTTAGCAGCTCAGGGCGGCCTCGGGAGGGGACAATCAACACCTCTGGCCTGGTGTCCTCCTGAGGGTGGAAATGCTAAAATTCCCTCCTTGGAAACACCAGACCCACAGGTAGGAGCATTCCAGAGGGGTCTGGGATCCAGGGAATGATCAGAAATTCCCTGAAATGTTTTATACACAGCCACACATGAGAGAGGTGGGCAATGGGAAGCCACAAGAACACGCTCAGACACGAAGGTTAACAGAGCTCTCTAAAGCTGCTGGAGGCTGGTTTTGGGGTGCAGAGGAAGAACACAGGAGATTTTGCAGTGATTTGGGGGATTTTTCAGTGTGTTTCTCATTTTGGGCCATGTCACTCCCACCCTCCCAGACTGATCCCATTCTGTTCCGTTCCTCATCTCAGTGAAACAGAGTTCTCATTTCTCTCTGGTTTCTGGGAATAATAAAAGCAGTTTGTGCAAGAAACGAGCCAAGTTGAAGGAATAAAGTTGTTCTCAGGCAGGGAAACTCAGCAATGGCTGTCACCAAACAATTGGGGCTTAAAAACATTTAAAAACCTGTTCTAAAGCACTGTCTGTGCACAGGAAACATCCCAGACTTTGGTGAAGACATCGAGAGTCCTTCTAATACCTTGAAGTGTGTGGGGGGAAGTGTAATCTGTTTTGATAACTCCTGACATTAAACAGTGATAAATAATTAAATCTGTTTAACTGTTTCATTAACTAAAGATAGATGGGGAGAGCTCCACAGATAGAATATAGATCAAAAAGATTGAGGCTGGCTCTAAATTCCCCTGATGTTTTATGACACCATTTGTATTCTGTCACTCACTAGCTTTATGTATAGTCCAAGCTGTGAACTGAATACCCCATTCAGAAAGCCACTCACTCTGCATGTTATTGCAATTTAATATTTTCACACACAGACACATCATTATCTTGGAACCCGACACTGCAAGGAGAATTCAGTAATTTTTCAAGAGTGCTGGTTGTTGGTTTTTTTTTTGTTCTAATGTGAGCACCGAGGCACAAGGATCTAAATGGCCACTCTGCCAATATTTAACCTCTGCATAGATACATCAGCAGGTTGGTACTGGGCTTTTTGGGGGCTTTTTCTCATTTTAAACGTGTCATGTTGAAAGAATTAAAAAGGAAAATTAGGAAACTGCCTCTGCAAACGAGAATAAAACTCCTTGCAGAATTATAATTTGTGACTCTGAACTAGAAATAGAGATATAAAATATATAAATTGACATGGAAGTCCTCCAGGCTGTCTCTTCAGTCTTCAATTACCAAAACATTGCCTTGGGATGGGATCATCACACTTATTCTGGGATTCTGAGGGGGCACAAATACACATTACTCTGGGATATTTGGGAAGAATCAGGCACAGAACTCTACAAATTGCAGATTAAAAAAAAAAAATAACAACAAAACAAAACCCAAAAGAACAAGCACATATACAAATATTTAAAAGCCAAATCACACCAGAAGAACTTTAGAAGTGGAGACAAAGGCAGGGCTGATTTTTTTCCATGGAGATAAATCCGTCTTACCCCAGCTCCTTGGTGGTTAATCATTAACCAGAGCTGCACAAGGACTCAGACAGAAGGAAAAAAAATCTTTATATGGAAACACCACAGATATCCCAGATATCCCAGGCCTCCAGGACCTGCTCCAAAGTCCTGCAAAGCCCATGGGAAGACCACCAGAAACCACCAAATTCAGCAGGTTTGGGGCTCCCAGCAGTGAGATTTTGATGGTGTCCAGCCATGGGGAAGGTTCCCTCGAGGCCCTGAAGAGCTGCACAGGGGGAAAGGCAAAATTCCACCCTGGAATTCCCAGTTCCTGTTGCTGAGTTGAACACAAGCTCTAATTTGCCCTGTTACACCCTCGAGGTTTCCACAGGGAGAGAAAAGAGGGTTCAGAGCAAAGCAGGGCTCCAGGAATCTCCCACTATTTCACTTTGCCCCCACCTCATTTCCCAAAGCTCTGGATTCTGCAGAATAACCAGGAATTCTCAGGCAGGGAGGTGGGCAGGGCCATTTCTCTGTGCTTTTCTCCAGGTGTGGGATTGGGGCTGAGCCACTGACCCACCAGAAGCTCAGCTCACTGAGCCCAGCCTGCAGGTCCTTATTCCTGGCCTGAAAAGCCAAATTCCCCAATATAACACAAATATAGCACAAATATAACACAAATATAGCACAAATATAACACAAATCTAACACAACACAAATCCCCTGGATATCACAGCCACAGGAGCACCAAGGAGGTGCTGAGTGGAATTTATTCTGCAGCAGGGCTTTTGCTGGTTAATGCCTCCAGATTTGTTTTCCAAACTGCTAAACCACGATATTTAATAATAATAATAAAAAAACCTGTTTGGTTACTGTCCATTGGGTAAAACTAGATTTATAGATGAGTGTTAAACTCAGGCTCCTTCTCCTGATCTACTGCAATAGATACTGCTGCTCCAAAAGTCAGTATTTAGCTGGGAAGTGACTCCTGGTCAAGGGAAAAACTCTCTGGCTGGGGCTGGAGATGGTGTTGGTGCCACCAACCTTGGGGACACCCACGCTCCCTCCAGAGCCACCCAAAATTGCTTCTTTATCTGAAATGGGACTTAAAAAGCCAAGAGTGAGTCCAGAGAGGAAATGAAAAACACACTTGGAAACGTGGAACATCTGCATCATCCACCTGCTGCTGGAGCAGCTGTGGAGTCCAGCAGGGAATCTCTGGGGGCTTGCACAGGTTGGTGTCTCTTTGCTTCACAGGTGCACCCATTTTTTATACCAATAATCATAAATCCCTGAAATAAATGATTTCAGGAAGCACTAGAATCACCTAAAAGGTCTCAGCTGCCCAAATGTTGCATCTGTATGGAAAAGCAGGAATGTCTGAATGGTTGAGGGAGCATCAGTAGCTCCTCAGGCATTTCCTTGAGGACACCAGTGAAGATAACTTGGATTTCCTGCAGGCTCACCTGAGAAAATCCCTCCCTAATAAACACTATCAGGAACAGAGGACAAAGGACCAAATTGTGTCCTGGACTTTCCCTGGATAAAGACTTGCAGGGAATTCTAGCAGGAAACGTTTAAGAACTCCCAAAGTAACCAAGATCTGGTTTTATTCTCCTATATGGGATACATGAGCAGAACTGTTGCTGAGCAAAGGGCTTTTCAAAGTTCTCCACGAGGTATCAACTCCTTTTAAATCTGCCTATTGTGCCATGTAGGGATTGAAATTTATTTTATCCCTATGTGATAATTCTGAAATAAAATATATGATCACTCGCAAGTTGTGCAGGTTCTTTATTTCACATTGAGGCAATAAAATATAAAATGAAACCAGTCCTTTTCTATAAACAGAAAAAATAAATGGTGGAGCGATTTTATACTACATGAACTCGCAGCACAGCCATTTAAAAATTCATTTACATGATTGAGCCCAAAAGGTCCATTTGCCATGAAATAAAAAACACTAAACACTGTCCTGAAAGCAAAGAAAATGCCAGACTACAAGTAAACAAAAGCTTTTTTTTATTAGTGTCTGAGATGGAATGAAAGATTTTAAGCCAAATATGAAACTTGCAAAAAAAAGGGAAAAATCTGCTGCAGCAAATTCAACAAAATCATCCCAAGGACCTCAGTGGGAGCTGGACCAACACAAAGGTGATTAATGAGACACTGCTGGTCCAGAAATCACAGTGAGTGCATCCCTCCCCTGTCATAGATGGAGCAGCTGAGGGTAAATTATTTTTTTAAGCTGGGAAAGTTACTTTGTCAGCTCAGTGAAATGCCAAATTCCTGCTTTTCCTGCATCCTGGAGCAGGTAATGTTGTTTCAGCGTGCTCCAAGTTGGTTTTGTTGTAATAACAGGGCACAGGAGCTGCCCTCATTCCAGCACTGCTCCATTCTGCAACTTTTCCATGTTCAGAGCAAAACTTCGGGTCAAACTTCCTGCATTTCTTTCCAGCCAACAAATCCTGACCCCAGAGAAAGAGAAGAAACTCATCTCTAACACAGCCCTGGAGATGGGGGCCAGTCCTTGCCTGGAGCTGGTCCCAGCTTAATCCTGTGCCTAAACCCAGGTAAAGCTGCTCGTGGCAATGATGGAAAAGTCTCTTTTTCCCCCTCATCCTGCTTATCCTGGAGTTTTCCTGACACCCCACAGAGAGCTGTGATCCCAATCCCAACCCTTTACTGTTGGAACCCTGGTTACTGAGAATTTGAGACTTTCTGTGCTGACAGACTGACCCCCAGGAGAGCACTGCATTGACCTGAGGCCATGGAGAAGCTTCCAAAATGGAATGGCAGAACTGGGATTGTGGGTGTGGAGTTTGAATAGAAGTGTGTAACATCACAGGGTGGAAAACTTAGAGTTTGGGGTTTTAGAATATAGTAATACATATAAAGCAAAATAGAGGTTTTAAGGTGGAAGCTGTTTCTTCTTCACCTTCCTCTTTGTAGGTTTAGGTGGTGTTTTGTAAGAATCATCCCTCCACAGCCACTGGCACCACTCTGTGCCCTCCAGACCCGGGAGAGAAACTGCCCTGGGCTTCTTTATTCCCCCTGAAGTGATTTCATCCCGAGTAGGAAATAAAGCTGATTTTTCTCTTGCCCTGCCACACCAATAAAACAATAAATTGGTATCACTTCCAACAAGGTGCTGCTGCTGTAAAGTTAAAGATAGGGAAAGAAAATGAACTACTGGTTATGACAGCAGGGGAAGGGAGAAGAAATACATAAAGCTGAGTGCGTGCAAGGGAGCAGATGGCTCATGTCCAGTGTGGCCCATCCTCTGTGGATTACTCCCCTGGAAAGGAAGTCCTTGCCACTTCAGAAAATAGCAATCTGTCTAAAAAATGCTGAGGTTATAGAATTGATCATTCCTTAAGGAGAAAAACCAACCCGAGCCAAGCTGCATTTCTGCATCAGATATTGATCTGCAGAGGCTGAAAGTGAACCCCCTTAAAGCAGTTATAGACCCATATTTGTACATTTTATTATGCACATGCACACAAATCTCTGGGGCCGTGTCCTCAGCTGGTGAAAATTAGGTTCATTGATGTTGATGCTGATTTACATGAGTCGGGGATCTGGCCTTGCATTTAAAAAAGAAATCCTGAGTTTTAGCAGTTTAAGCTCAGATCAGGCACGGGTGCTGTGCCCAGCCTTAGTCATGGGGTGCACATCCCTTAAACCAGCCCTGGGTGCTTTTACACAGGGAAAAGATTCATTTTAAAATCAAAAAGAACATTTTGTGGCCAGATTGTGGCATCTGAAAAATACCCAGGTGGGGTAAGGGGGGTACAGTGTGAACCAAAGTGCCAGGATCTGTGTGTGTTGAGGATTTGGGTTCAGATGGGCTGGGCTGGACTGAACCTCATGGAATCAGGGCTGATTTTGGGAACTCAGAGTGGGATGGGCACAGCCTCAGCTCTTCCCTCCCACCTCAGAGCCCAAAGGAACACTCAGGGCTGGTTTAGGATGTTCCCCACTGTGTCTCATGGAAAGAAAAGATGAATCTTTGAATACTCCTCATCTGCACTGCTGATGAAACTGCTCCTTGCACTTGCCCTCCCAAAACTGGAATTACAACTGGAGCAACACAAATTTGGTTCAAAAAAAAAAAACCTCAGTGCTGAGAGTCCATCTCCAAGCCAGGGAGCTTCAGGCAGACAGGAGGGGATTTTCTGCTGGGGAAGCAACCCATGAATCATTCAATAAAGCCTCCACGCGATAATGAATAGCCAACCTTCTCTGGTGGTGATAAGATATTTTAACTGAAAACATCAGGCCATGTTTAAAAAATGATTACAAATTATTTTAACAGTGTATTTGCAGAGGGTTATAAAAACAGCTATAATATTTTTGTCTTGGATTCTAGAATTACCAGGGTGACAGCTAATGCAGTAATGATTTGTTTCAAATGCCAGTGTTTAAGCTGTATAAAGCTGATTTTATACATTTTTCCAGTAGGCCGCATTGTAGTTAATGAAATTAAACACACCAATCGCATTTGTCCCCAGGGGATGAGGAACTGAACACGCCACTGGTTTATTTTTTTATTAAAATAAATTGCAGCCAGCAAGATGGACTAATTGCCTACAGAATTGAAAAAGAAACATTCCATTGATATAATTAAGCCAATTTTCATGGACAAAAATAGTTATAGTGGATATAAAATAAGCAGAGCATTCAGGGCAGTTTGACTTCTCCCCAGCCCTCTGTATTTTGTCCAGAACATTAACTATTAAACAAATATGGATCTCAAACGGGCTGACAGTGTTATCTGGTAATGATGGCTAAATTGATCCCAATAGCTGAGGCCAGGGCATTGTGTCTCAGGGCTCTGCTGGGAGAGTTCCCAAGCCAAGAACAACAGAGCAGCAAAAACAAAAAACCCCCCAAAAAAAAAAACCAAAAAAAATGAAAACCCACCTCCCAAACCGGACCTTAAAGCAAAACACCTGAAAGATGTAAAACTATGGAGGCAAAAATTAATCAGCACCTGGTTTCTCTTGGGCTGACACTTCACCCCTGGTGCCTGTGCAGCCCCTGCTTTGGGGAGGGCTGTGCTCCAGCCAGCCCCACTCTTGTCCCTAATATAATTCCAAAAAGGGAATGGTGAAGAGAAGACAAAGTCTCTCCACACCAGCTCGGCGCAGACCAAGATTTACCCTGATGGGAGCATTATTCTGTGGCCTACTGGAAATAATTTGGCTGTCTCAGTCCATTTTCACCTGGCAAATGTCTCCCCAAGAGGACCAGTGGCCTCGTTTGCAGCACAAAAGTGGGTTCAGTGGTACAGAAAACCCCACCTTAGTAACTATTTTTTATAAATTTGGGTAAAACATCTCTTTTAGGGCACACGCTGAAAGTTCAGGCACCCTCTGAACAGAAACTTTCCTTCCTCCCACTGTCCTGCACACCTCTGCAGAGGGAAGCACTTCAATCCATGGAAAAGGAGTTCATTTTCCAAACCTATCCACCAAGACATCCCTTGCTGCAGGGAAATTTCATCCCAATTTCAGGAAAAAAAACCCCAAAGATAAAAAACCTCCTTATTCAGGGTATGAGCATTCAGAAGCATGATGCCCACTTAGTGCAGGGATGAAATCATATTTCATTTTTATGAGCAAAGAAGGTGCCATCACTCAGAGAAGGAAGAGGAGGAAGAAATCCTCCACGGGACAGGGACACTCCGTTACGGATTTGGACGCTGCACAACGCAAACCCAACTGCAATAAAAATGAAAATAAACAGCCGTGAGGAGGTAGCGCTGATGCATGAAAATCCATTAGGAAAATAAAAGAAATAATAAGGTCGTAGATCTTTTCCACTCCAACATCCCTGAACTGAAATTCCTCAAGAAAAAAAAAAAAAAAAAAAAAAAAAAAAAAAAAAAAAAAAAAAAAAAAAAAAAAAAGAGAGAGAGAAAAGAAAGAAAAAATGTGTATTTAAGATCAGGAAGCCCAGCAGGAATTTTGGAGGGGGATGCCACATCAACAGGCTGTTACCCAGAGTGGGACAAACGTGTTTGCACATCCCCTTTAGATGTGTCCATCCCCAGCTGCAGACAGACACTGGACATGCATTTATTGATGTGCTGGCCTCTCATCCCCCTGGGATGAACGATATCTTTTGGGAATTATACACGAGAAAATCATTACTCAGCCAAGATTTGGGTGTTTCCCCTTAGCGTTCAGAGTCGCGCTAAGTCGGAGTTTGTCACTTAAATAATCTCTAACTGGGGGGGAAAATAAACACACCCAATAAAAGGGGAGAGCCAGCAAGGTGTGGAAACAAAGCCTGAGCTTGTCCTGGCCCACGGAGGGCACAAACAATCCCAGGTGCCATCAGCCCTGTGCCACAGAAAGGCTCTGGGTTGGGAATGCAGGTTTTCCTTCCACTAAACAATTTCACACAGCTGAAGTTTTAATGCATCAAGAAGGGGGGGAAATAATAATGAACAGGGAGAATGGAAATTTTACAGGTAGAAGGGCAAAAGCAGCTCTGAAAAATGTGGGTTCTCCTCCTGATCCTGCCACCAGGAGCGGGCAGGGATCCTGCACAAGTCGCTGCACACACCTCCTCCCTTCCCCAGCCCTGCCGGAGGATCACAACTCATTCCCCACCATCCAGGTGGCTCCTGAGCCTCACCTCCTTCATGTTTGCAAACTTCTCAGGCCTTTGTCTTTAAAGCACCGTATTAAACAGCACAGAGCTTTTATAAAACACGTAAGCCGTAATAATCATAGCCATAATCACAATAATAACACTTCTCACTCAACAGGGCCTTTCCTTGCGAGAATCTCCGGCTGCTTTGCAGGCACGAATGAGCTCAGCCGTGCCTGGAGAGGCGATTTCCCTGCGGCACAGGAGATTCCCGTGGCATTCCCTCCAGGGACCGGAGCCCGCAGCCCGGCGGGCAGGTGGAACCGGGCGCAGCGGGGCCGGAGAATCCCGGCAGAACTCCCCGCTCGTGGAACGCTCCCAGCCGCCCGAGGAGCCGGGGTATCACTCAGCAGCGATGAATTACAGCGCTGCCGTGGGGTGAAATCCAAGCTCCTGCCTCGCCTTTTGCCGGCGAGGGAGCGGGGATCGTGCGCGCTTCAGGTGCGCTGCGCTTCATCCCGGCCGGCTCTTCCCAGCCCTGCTCCCCTCGGGGCTCCCTGACCCCGCTAAAGTGCGGCTGAAATCGGGCAGGCTCTTCCCGACCTCACTGTCTTCCCCAGGTATTTTTAATAGCAGCCCTCAGGAAAATATTTGGCTTATTTTTATCCCCCCAGCTCATTAAAGATCTCCTCTGCCATCCCTGAACTCACACAGCAGTCCCAGGGCGAAGCCTGAAAATAAAGCAGGTTTAGGTGTTCGAGTTAAAAAACGAAACATAAAGTACAGATTCAGTCCGATTTCTGCACAGAACATTCTGGGTCGTGACCGTACAGTAGCTGTGATTTTAATGCGTGTTGTAAGACCTTTGTATGTGCGCTGCCAGCCCGACAGACAAACGCCTCTGCACAGACAGACACGTCTTGCACCGGCACGGAGGTTTTACAGGAAACGGGAATCCAGTGAAATCGGGAATTCGGCGAATTTGGGATAACCTGCCTTCCCCTGACGCACTTTATAAACTTGTATTTCTGTGCGGACACGCCAGCGCCCCGTGATGTGAACACACGTGGATGGGCATCACACGCACCTCATCCGAGCTGCTCGGACACCCACGAGCAGCGCCGGCAGCCAGGGCCAGACCCCAATCCCCGATCCCTGCGTCTCCCGCAGCTCTTTGGCACCTCGGACCTGCTGCTCTGCGGGTGAGAGCTGCCAGTGCCCATCGCCAAAGCCCCAGCCCGGTGCCCCCGTTTGCCAAGTTCCTGCCCAGGCCAAGGAGAGGACGTGCCCTGCAGTTGTTCCCTCTGTGCTTTTTCCTAAATAACCCACGCGGGACGAGTGGGAGAATCGATACATTATATTTGTAGAATTTGGGAGGGAAAGGAAAAAAAGAAAATCAGAGTAAAGCGATCTCAAATCCTCGGCGATTTTTGTTGAAGGGCTAATTACGCATCACCTTAATTAGCGGATCACCCCCCCCCCCCCTTCCCTGCCTCGCATCCCTAATTGCCTAATTGAACAGATCCGGGGCAGGACAGGGGGGGATCCAGCCACGGTGGGGACCCGGCGGCGGNCCTCCCTCCGCTCCCCGGTGTCCGCCCTCGAAACCCGGGGCTCTAGGTAGGGACAGGGCAGAGGGAGAGCTTTGGAGATGGGAAAAAAAAAATCTAAACGCCCGAAAGCGCCATAAATTTTCCTCCTCCATGAGTTGCAGCTTTGGAAGCGTCTGTGGGAGCACGAACGGAGCCATGCGCCGGGAAGTGGCGCTTGGGCTCCAGCCCTGCGATCGCTCCTCTCCCTCTCCCCTTCCCCTTCACTGTCTCTTCAGCTTTAATTAAAATAAAATTAATAAAATATCAGTAAACGGGAAGCCTGTTCTCTCCTCGAAGGCGAAGCCTGAAACCGAGGGACCGGTGCCGGGCACGGCAGGGCTGAGTTCACAACCATTTTCCGGCCAATCCAGCCTGCCCGGAGGATGCACCAGCGCTGCCTGAAAACTCCGGCCCCAAAGTGTGCCTCGGCCCTATTCCCATCAGTGAAAAGCAAACGGGGCTGCAGAAATATCAGCACGAGCATTTATTTGAGAGCCTGCGATCCTGCCCAGCCGTGTGTAGCTCGGTGTTGTAGCTGTACTCTGAAATTCAGGGATTTCGAAAGGAAACGAATTCGCTTTAAGCGTGCAGCGCCCAACTCCTGTTTCCTCGCCTCCTCTGCATCCTCGCTCTGCCAGCAGCAGCGAGACCCCCGGCTGCTGTAGAGCCTTCTCCTCACTCACACAGATTTTATTTTCTCGCGGAAAGACGAGGCCCTTGGAGCCGGGGACACGGCGTGGCCTTCTACCTGCCCGTCCCTCTGATCCCCGTGGGGGCTGCGGGTGGCCGAGCCCCCGGAGCTGCGGGGCACAGCCCGGCCCTGCGGGGGATGCGGGGGCAGCGCTCACCTGGGCGCCGGCACCCCCGGGGCTGCTGCTCCTCCCCGCACCCTGAGCGAGCCTCGTCTTTTGGTTTACAGCCGTTTCTAAAGGCTCCCAGCCCGGCCGGGAGCCACGGAGCGAGCGAGAACCATTCCCGGCTCCGGTTCAGCTCCGCTGCCCCCGGTACCTGCGGCTCTCCCGGTGTGAGTGGCACCGAAAGCGCCGAGAATTCCGCTGCCACCCCAGCGCACACGCGTTCGCCCCTTTTCCCAGGCAGGTAATATTGCCGAATTCCCAGCGGAGCCTCACATCTGCTTAAAATATTGTCCAATGAAATGAAATTCTCCAGCACAGCGTGTTTTTAAAGCCCCGCGTGCCGCTGCCTCGCACGGCTCGGCGGCCGCGCACCGGGGCCGTGCGGGCTCTCCCAGCACCCGCAGCCGCTCCCGGGGCTGGAGCAGCCGGGAAAGCGAGCTGGGAAGGGACCTGCGGGGTTCCGTGCGGTCAAAGAAGTTGTGGCTACCTCGCCGGGGAAAATACAGCGAGATCCCACACTCGTGTCCGTGTTTAATCTGTTTGGCAAATAAATACTCCTGGGATATTGAAACCTTAGCTCTGGACTACTGTTTTGAACTGTGATCCCTAAAAAATCCTCGGCTGAAACCCCATAAACCGTTGGGCCTTGTATTGTATTAAACACCTGATTTTAATCAGGGCTCAGCCTCCGAGCAGGCGCTTCCAGGCGTGTTCGCGGCCGCGGCTCCGGCCGCCGGGAAGGGCTCGCTCCCGGCCGCGAAGCTCCCAGCTCTTCCCCGAGCTCTCGAGATATCCAAACACCGAAAACCTTCTAGCCCTCAAGCTGCAGGAGCTCGCTGAGAGCTCACGGGGGAGAGTGGAGGGTCCCACCCGCGCTCAAACGCGGCCGGATCCGCATCGCACCCACCAGGGACACATCTGTAAAAACCCGCACTGAACCCGCCGGGGCACATCTGCAAAAAACCCGGAGCCTTCTCAAAAAGTAAAAAGAAAGAGAAGGAGAGGCGAGGAAAAAAAATATAAGAAAGAAAATAAAAGTAAAAGTGAAATATTCCGCCTTATTTAACCATTGAACTTCGCTTTTCCAGCCAAGAGAGCTCTGAAAATCATTCTTCACTTTAACAATCTAAAACAATAAGTGACGACTTTTTAAAAAGTTATTATTTGAACGGGGAGGCTTAAAACGAGTGTTTATTGAAAAAATAAAATAAAGTAAAATAAAATCCCTGGATTCATTCAAAGAACTTCCCGTAGAACGCCCCAGCGATGGGGTGACAATGCTGACCACGCAAAGGGTCACCCATCCCGCCCTGGGCAGCGCTGGTGGCCGCAGAGCCGAGGGAGGTGTTCGGGGGACACACGGACACGCTTTGGGGACAGGGGGACCTTCCTGGAGCGCGATGGAAAATGTCGCGACACCAAGGTGAGCCGCGGGGCCTGGGGCTGCTGCGTGGCGGCCGCAAAACAGCAACGGCGGCCGGAGCTCGGGGCCGGCGACAAACCCGGCGACAAAGCGACTTTGTGAGCAGAACTGGCCCCAGGAGCCGCGCTGGCTTTGGAGAAGGGTCCCCCCTGAACGGGGGTGTCCTCCCCGGGAAGGAGCGACCGCGGCTCACCCCGGGGGGCGGCACCGGCCCTGCCCGCTGACCTTGGCGGCCTGGAAAGGCTCCGAAATGACGAACTCGAGTGACAAAATCAACCTCGGAGCCCACGTGTGGGAGCGCTGGAGCGCCCGTGACCCCTCGGCAGCCGCGGGGAGAGGCTGAACCCCGAAGGGGTTTGCAGGGGGGGCCGCTCTCCATCACCTGCGGGGATCCCCTCACCTGGGGGGGATCCCCTCGCCCCACGCCCGGCTCTGGGCGGCCCCAGGTCCCCCGGGGGTCCCGTGGAAACCCACGCGAGGGAAGCGGACCGGGCACCGCTGCTCGCCCGAGGCTCCTCCGAGCGCTGCGAGCGGAGTTTCCAGCGGGGCACAGACTGCGCTGGAACTTCTGCAGCTCCAGATACTTCGCACAGAGGCAGAGCGAAACAGAAACTAAGTAATAGCAGCAGGAATAATAATAATGATCATAATAATAACAATAATGATAATAATAAAAGGACAGACTGGCTGCCCGGGCTCCGGGATCCTGCGCTGCCACCGGAACCTAACAGGGAATCACCGAGGAACCATCCCGAGCCTTTGCAGCGGGACTCTGCGGGAGCGGGGGCAGAAAGGACCCGCTCTTCCCTACAAAAGCCACACTCTCCTTCCTCCTCGGAAAATCCAGTCTAAAAACCACTCGAAAGAAAGAACGAACGGGAGAGGGTCCGCTGGAAGACGGAGGGAAAAAGCTGCGCGAGACTTACGAGCTGCAATTCCACCCCCAAGTAAATTTTAAAAAATTAAAAATTAAAGACACTCCCCCACACTCCCCTCCCCCAGACCTTCTTAACCCCCAGCTGGGACACCCGAGCTGCCTTCAGGATCTTCCCTCTGGACCTGCGACTCCAAAGCCCCTCACTGAGAGCGGATCCATTTTTGCTACAAATTCTCTTCCTTCCCTCTCCTCGATAATTGTTCCCGAGACCAGAAGGGTTTCTCCCACTC
>WBNO01027769.1:0-12715 GCA_013400575.1 Peucedramus taeniatus | reverse complement strand
GTCTCTCTCTGCTCAAAGAGTGTGTGGATACCAAAATTCTACCATCTATTTCACACAATCATGGACCCCAATTCATCCCAAAGTCTTGGAAGCTTTCTCCATGGATGAAGGTTAAAAGCAGTGTTCTCCTGGGGGTCAGGACTTCTCAGGACAGGCAGAGAAACATTCCCTGTGCCCTGGCTTCCAGCACTCCCTCCTGCCTGGGGAGCTGCTCAGCCCCCTTGAATGTTCTCATTGAGACAATGAGGGGATGCAAACCCCCCTGGGAGAGCTCTCCTGGCTGTGGCCGTGCCCAGCGTGGCACTGGCTGCCCCAAACATGCCACCAGCACGGGGACAGCCCTGCCACACACCCCTGGGTGCTGTGAGCAGCCCCAGCTGCTCCTGCAGCCATGGATCCAGCACCCCCAGAGAAAGCAGAATCAGTTCAGGCACCTAATCCTGGGATGTCTGGGGTGAATTGGTTTGGAATTAATCGAGTCCAACAAGGCAGTGAAAACCCCAGGAACGTGTTGGGCTGGAAAGGGCTGCAGCCCTGGGGATGGGAGGACAATGCATATTTTACACTCTGAATTTTTTATTAAGGGCTGGGGTTTTTTTTTATTTTTTTATTATTGAATATGAATATTTTACACGTCCGAGTTCAGAACAATGCTTTTTTTGGCTGGCTCTGCACTTTTCATGGTTGTGTACCCTTGCATTGCATAACTGAGAGAGATCCATTTACACACAGGGGGAAAGGGGACTAATGAATCTCAGCAAAGCTAACTTTACTGTGTGTGAAAAAACAGCACTCTGAAGTTTTCCAAATAAAAAAAAAATACACATACATAAAATCCATGCATGGAATGGCTTAATAAAATCTGTGTGTGTGTGTGGGTGCACGTGTGGGTCTGGGGGTAAGGACTGCACAGCCTCTCTCACCCTGAGGAGCTGCAGCCTGCCCCAGGCAGGGACATCTCCACCTGGAAAAGCTCTGGAATGTTCTCTCATTCTTCATCTCCACCCCCTCACACTTAGGGACTCACCTGGATGATTCCAAAGTGGGAGAAAAGGAGCCGGGCCTGCAGATTGCTTGGTAAATCATGGGGTGGAGGTGCTCATGCTCAGTGCTGGGTTGGGTGTTTTCCAGCCCTTTATCCTTCCTGGCCACTTCCAAGTGTTCCAGATGTTGTTTCACACCAGATGTGCAGGACAGCCCTGCTCTGCTGCCCTATCCCTACTCCTGACCCATCCCTGGGATCATCCAAGGCCTGGTCTGCTTGAAGCTGTCCCTACTCATTGCAGGGAGGTTGGACTAGATGGGCTTTAGAGATCCCTTCCAACCACACCATTCCCTGATTCGATGATCCTGAGGCATTCCTGGATTTTGGGACAGCTCCTGCTGCATTTCCAAGGAGCTTTGACCACTCCCATGCTGTGCTTATTGACTCCTTTTTGCCAGGATTTTTAAAATACTTCCTCCCAGTTTCAAAGAACATTTAATGGACTGACAGGGGAAACAACCAAAAACTTTATGCCAGAAGATTTTCCTACTATTTGGGGTTTTTTTCCCCCCTTCTCCTTTCTTCCTGGCAGAACATCTTCAACTGAACAGAAGACATTTCAAAACACTTTTGTAAATAAAAGGTACAGCTAAATATGTTCTGTTGCAGATGTTCAGGTCCCTTACCTGGTCCTGGAGACTGGCACCCTTGTGCCCTGACAGCAGCCCAGAGACTGGCAGAAAGCTGCTGAGGATTTTGGTGCTGCAGGATGAGTTCTGTGACAATTCTCTCTCCCAGCTGTCCCCATGGCTCCACGAGGAGCTGCTGGATGTGTTTTGCCTGGAATCCCTTCACTCTGACCATGGATGGGGAAGAAACACCTGATTTTCCAGATAATTCAGCCCTGATCTTGCCTGTTCTGAGCCCTCTGAGCATCACTCAGGAAACAAAGGTGCTCCTTTCCCAATTTTCTCTGTGCCCCTTTGGAGGAGTTGCCCTTGATGTCTGTATCCAGCTGATACCAAACTCATTTTACATCCAGGGACAAATTATCCATCATCAAATCTGGGGACAAATTGTCCATCACCATCTCCCCTGGGACCTGCAGGGCAGGGCAAGAGCACCTTCCAGCATGGATGAGGGACAGGAGAAGGGAATAACAAAAATGAGAACTGTCCAGTGTGTGTTTGAATCAGGGTTTTTTGTGTGTGATAAGAGGGACAACACCAGAGCCTGCAAGCAAAAGCAGGCAGGGTCACAAGAACCTCATTGTTTGGGGTAATCACTGAGCATTGTCCTGGGCTGACATCACAGAGTTCCAATAAAACCTTCAGATTCACAGGGAATTTGCAAAGTGCAGAAATGATGAGTTGTTTGACATTTAAAACAAAATAGAGCTGCTGCTGAATTGAAACTTAAAAGAGACTTGGGGAGGGAGGGAAGGAGAGAGGGAAAAAATTACCATATTCTGCCGGGGTAAAGTTAATTTTCTTCCTGGTAGCTGGTGTGAGGCTGTTTGGGATTTGTTCTGGAGCAGTGTGGATAACAATGGGATGTTTTCATTAATGCTTCATTAAAGCCAAGGCCTTCTGTGCTCCTCACCCACCAGGAGCTGGGAGGGGACACAGCCAGGACAGATGACCCCAAGTGACCAAAGGGATATTCCAGACCTTGTGACATCATGGTCAGCACAGAGAGCTGGGGTCCTGTGGGAAATGGATTTGTAGGGAATTCTCCAAGCCTGGCAGGAGGCTCACACAGTGTGCAAACTTTGAGATAAGAAATGCTGATTTAGAAATGCTGATTTAGAAATGCCATGGAATGGGACAGACATTGCTGAGAGAGAAATGGAACCAGAAATAAGTTTCAAAGGATGGCCCTGCAAATAAGACTGGGTACTTTGGAGAAATAAAACCATGAAAGATGCATTGGAGTAGGACTCACCTACTCCTACAGGGGGTAATTTTAGATTATTTGCTATAAGGCATTTACAGCATGGTGTGGCTAAAGCTGACAGGCCAAGAAACACTTATTACTTATTGTAATTAAGAAATAGTTAACTCCTGATTGTGATGGTGTGAATTATAACATCTGTATTGTCTCACCCTTCTCATGAGACTGAAAATAGAAGTTTTTAAAACACCTCTCAGTTGCCCCATCTCTAGGTCAAAAATTGGCTTAGTCCGACAGGGGAGAAGGAGGAAAAGGAGGACATTTGGCTCCCACTCTTTAATCCTCATAATCCTCTGCTCACGAGGCTGGTGATGCTTTCCTGGGACCAGAAAGATCCCAGGAGTTCCCAGAATCCCAGGATGGCTGGGGTTGGAAGGGCCCTCTGGAGATCATCCAAGGCTGGGTCACCTGGAGCAGAAACACATCCAGGTGGGTTTGGAATATTTCCAGAGGGACACTCCACACCCTGCCTGGACAAATTTACAATTTAAATCCTCCATCTATCCACAGCACAGGTGGGAATTCATCAGAGGAGGGACTCCTGCAACTCCTTCCCTGTGGTATGGGAGCTGAGGGAATCGAGTCCCAGATGATTGAGACCTCAGCCGGTTCAAACCAAAACTGAAATAAAATGAATGAATTCCCAGTGCCCTGTGGAGCCATGGCAGCACAAGGTGAGCAGGGGGCTGAAATGGAGTCAGGGAACGTGTGCCAAGTTCTGCTATCTCGTGGTGTGCCCTTGAGCAAAGTCGTGCCTGAGAGGGGAATGGAAACAGCCAGGCCAGGCCAGCCCAGCCCCGGGAGTGCTGCAGAGCAGTAATGATGGGCTGTTGAAGGATTTTCTGCTATGAGGAGCTGACCTGGCTCCCTGGATGTAAAATGAGTTTGGCATCAATGGATCCATCTCNTTCCCTTCCCTTCCCTTCCCTTCCCTTCCCTTCCCTTCCCTTCCCTTCCCTTCCCTTCTCTTGTTATGGTTATCAGGTGGGATAATGTGGATCTCAGTTTTGGGAAGCCACTGGGACAGGAAAGCCTTGTGGTTTTCCCTAAATCTTTTCTTTATTCTTGATCAGGGGGAAAATGAGGTTTTTGGTGGGGTTTGTGGAGTTGTCCTAAATCCCCTGCCCAGGTCCTTCCAGCCCATTTGATTTTCTCCCATGCCCTGAGCCCAGGGGTGGCTGTGCCTCCTTCAAAGCCCTGGAAAAGTCCTGCAGGAAAGGAAAAGAGTCCTGTAGGAGAGGGAAAGTCCTGCAGGAAAAGAAAAGAGTCTTGTAGGAGAGGGAAAGTCCTGCAGGAAAAGAAAAGAGCCCTGCAGGAAAGTAAAAGTCCTGCAGGAATAGAAAAGAGTCTTGTAGGAGAGGGAAAGTCCTGCAGGAAAAGAAAAATCCTGCAGGAGAGGAAAATTCCTGCAGGAGAGGAAAAGTCCTGCAGGAGAGGGAAAATCCTGTGCGACAGGAAAAGATCCCTGCAGGAAAGGAAAGGAAAAAATCTCTGCAAGAAAAGAAAATTCCTGCAGGAAAGGAAAATAACCCTGTAGGAGAGGAAAAGTCCTGCAGGAGAGGAAAAGAGCTCTTCAGGAGAGCTCGACATCCCTGGCAGGGCCGCGGGAGGAGGTGCCAGGTGATGCTCGGTCCCAAGGCAGCAGAGGGCATCCCTGAGTTTGGAGATTCATCCTCGGAGCTGCAGGAGCACAGGCAGGAACTGAGTGATGAACAAAGCAGATTTCAGCTCTTCTCCTGCCAGTCCTGAGCAGATTCTCCAAATTCTCTTCAGGGGATTTCCTCCAGTCTCTCCTGAACAATTTATAAATCATTTATAACAATTTATAATCATTTATAAGGGCCAAGCAGAAATTCAGAAGAGATTTCTCTTGCCTGCCTGGAAGCAGTGCACAGATGTAGAAGGTGTGGATAAATATATCTGTAAACACATAGCTTTCAAATTAAATAATTGCATTTAAATTTAATTGCTGAAAATTCACACCTTTACTAGGAATTCCTTAGTTCACTTAGGCAGGATATTTACACCAGTGGGATAATTTATAAATGCTGAGCATAGCAGAGCAGATCAGTTTAATAATTTCAGTAAAACCTTTCAGGATCATCACTTTCCCCAGCACTTGGTGATAAGGCAGAGAGGTCAACACGTCCTCCAATATATTCAGCTTTTCTCAAAGAGGATTGATGCCAGCTTGGGCTTGACCCCTCAAATCCCTGACATTAAATATTTCTTGAGGAGACCTCTAAGAATGACCCCAAGTCAGGCACCTCTCACCTCGTGCTCTCTAATTGAATAACTTTAATAAACACTATGATCTAAATTTCGCAGGGTTCTGATGTTGGATTTTTGGTGAAACTCCAGAGATGGACAAACAGAGGGGATGTTTTATGGGATGTGCCACAGCAAACCCCACAGGAAGGCTGCCAGGAGCACAGAGGTGTGAGAGCATCCCATGTGTGTGACAGCTCTGCTTTAACATCCACACCAACCCATTCTGTGAGCAAAAACACCCATGGGAGTCCTGGGAGCATCCCGCAGGGCAATGGGTTGGATTAAGCCCTTTTCTGACCCAGAGATGGGGTAACTGAGAGGTATTTAAAGAACTTTTATTCTATTTTTAGTCTTATATGAAGGGTGAGACAATATGAGATTTGTAATTCACACCATCACAATCAGAAACCAACTATTTCTTAATTACAATACATTATAAACATTTCTTGGCCTATCAGCTTTTGCTACACTATACTGTAAATACCTTAAAATCAATAATCTAAAATTACCCCTCGTGGGTCCTACTACAATACATCTTTCATAGTTCTATTTCTCCAAAGCATCCAGTTTTTTTTACAAAACCATCCTTTACAACTTGTTTCTAATTCAATTCTTCTCTCAACAATATCTATCCTATTATTATATCCTATTATTATATCCTATTATCTATCCTATTATTATTATCTATCCTAACATTATTCCATAACATTTCTAAATCAACATTTCTTATCTCAACGTTTACATACAAATACACATTATATAAAACCGTCTGTCAAGTTTTAAACATTTTCTCCCAATCCATTTCCCACAGCCATGGGGAAGGGTCAGCAGCCCCCTGAGCCCCCTGGTTGCCCCTTTTCTTTGCAGACTGGCACTTTACAGGGGGTGGCACGGAGCCAGTCCCTGCGGGCACGGCGTGGAAGGGGCTCCTTCCCAAGTGTTTTAAAGTCTGACAAACTGTTTGCAGCTCCAGCAGGGATCAACACGTTTCTAGAATTAAACCCAACATCTTGGATGGCAATAATGCTCCCAACAAGGAGTCTTTCTTCAGTCCAATGCACAAGGGACCTTTCTTTAGTAAGCTATAAAATCACTTACTATAAATCAATTATTTTTATACTGATTTATTAACTGCTCTCCAGCTGAACATTTCTTCACTTAAAAAAAAACGCAAAAAAAACCCCACTCTTGGATGGTCCTACTGGAATTTTCAAAAGGATTTTTCTCTGGAGGACTGCTGGTCCAACCTCATTATGATCTCCACTGGTAGTCCCCATATTCCTAAATGCTCTTAAACTGCCAAACATGGAAGTTTAACCCAACCAACCCACGTGGAGCTCATCTAGCCTCGGGGTGAAACAGCCTCCACACAAGCTGATGTCCCAGACTGCAAGGCAAGATGTTTTCTATTTTCCATCAGTTTGACAGCTGTCTTCCCTTAAGTGGGCAGTTTTCCTTATCTTTTCCACAACCGATCCTCCCTCTGGGGAGATATCTGCTGATAATGGGCTACTGAGTGTCCCTGCATGGCTGATAAGAATGACATCATCTCATTGGGAGATGCTCCGCCCAGAGGGAGGAGCCAAGAATTCCTACCTGGATACAATCTGGGGTTCTGGGACAGCAGGACAGGCTTTTTCCACTGCATTCCCAGAGGAAACAGCTGCCTTTTCCACAGACCTCTGTGCTCCCATTCTTTTGTGACCCCAGTCGTCTAAGACCCCACTCCCCTGTGCTACTAATCCTCCAAGATCTCAGTCCTCTGTGATCCATCTCCCATGCTCCCACTTCTCTGTGATCCCAGCCCTCCAAGATCCCAGTTCCTCATGATCCCAGTTCTCCAAGATCCCAGTTCTCGGCAATCCCAGTCGCCCATGCTCTCAGTTCTCTCTGATCCCAGCCCTCCAAGATCCCAGTTCCCCATGATCCTAGTTCCCTGTGCTTCCAGTCCTCCAAGATCCCAGTTCCTTATGATCCCAGGCCCCCGTGTTCCCAGTTCCCCATGATCCCCGTCCCCTGTACTTCCAGTCCTCCATAATCTCAGTCCCTTGTGATCCCAGTTCCCCGTGATCCCAGTGCTCTGTAATCCCAGCCCTCCAAGATCCCAGTCTACCATGCTCCCAGTTCTCTGCGATCCCAGTTCCCCGTGATCCCAGCCCTCCATGATCCCAGTCCCTGCAGCTGCACCGGCAGCGCTGCCTCCCCCAGGGACCCGGCCAGCCCAGAGCCTCTGATCCAGGGCTGGTACCTGGAAGTGGGGCGGGGTGTTCCTATTTCCCAGATCAATTACAGCAGAGAATCAATAGATTTTTGCAGCCCCTGAGGCACAGAGGACGGGGGGCTGCAGTAATTGCATTTGCATTGATTTATATTTGGGCTCTCTTTGGGGTTTTGCCGTGTTTCCAAAGGAAATGGTTTTAATGAGGTCGAAATAATGTTCAGAATCCAAACCCCAAATATTTCAGAGAGCTCAGAGGGAAGGATCCCCCAGTGGAGAAGGTGCTGCTCCCACAGGACGGAGGTCCTGCATCCCTGCTCACCTGGGAACTCTGGGAGGGGAAGAGAGATGAAAACAAATGAGATTTTTCACTTCTGCCTCTGCCTTAGCTGAAGTTCTTCAAATATTTCCAAGAGTTGGGGAAGTTAAGGACCATTTTTCCTCCTTCTAAATATTAACTGAGTTACTAGTTTGCTTTTCTGAATAATGTCTGTGCTGGAATCGGACCTTTTCCAACTGATCCTTTATGGGAAACTCCTGAAAATTATTTTTAAATAGTTAAAAGTAACTTTGGAACTGATTGTGGTATTTTAGAATATTTTTCCCTTTCCTTGTTACCTCATTTAAACACTAATTTTTGATAAAATCATGAAATTGTGAAATAATTTCATTTTGCTTCAAGAGAAGCAGAACTCCCAAAGAAGGAAATCTCTATAGCTTTAAAATCCAATCAGATCTGACAATTCAAATCCGTTTACTGAGGAAATTTCCTTTAAAAAATAAATAAATTACTCTCTACCTTCAACTTAAATCCGTGGCTGCTGGAGTTTAATTGCTTCTCCTTGTGGCCCTAAAACCAGGGCAGCTTCAAAGCAAGGGTGGCTTCTATTAAATTTAATTACCCTTTCCTGCAGCTTGCATGCAAAGGTGCTACAGTGACTCCAGGAAGGTGCTGATGAACCAGGGGCAGATTCCAAACAAAAAATATGGATTAAACAGCAATTTCAACGCAAGAAAAAGCTGCCTGTGTGCAGAGATGTTTGTACCCCAGGTAAATTCCTAAAACATGGAATCAGGGCTCGTCTCTGTGGGTGTTATTTCCATTCTGATTCCACTCCAACACGTGTTAAGTGTCAGCAATGTCCCCAGTCCCCTCCAGTTGTGTACATCCAGCCTGGATTTTCCCCCTGCTCCCACACAGGCTGCTCTATTAATGCCAACAGGTGCCCTCAGCATCTCAAAGGTTGTTCCAAACATCCCTCAAGAAGCCCCATCTGATCCTGCCTGGCCTGCACATGGAGCACTCCGCTGTCAACATGAGGTTCAGGATTAAAACAAGGGAATCTTGGCTGGGATGATTAAGCCTGGACATGGAAATGCTCATCTGTTCCATCAGATTGGTTCTGTCACCTTAAAAAAGGACATGTGTGAATTAATTTGGGCGCTGTGGGCTTTGCAATGAGGGGAATGGCTGTTTGTGTTTAGCTCAAGTGCAGTAAATTGAATTTGTGGATGAGACAATGTGAGACATCAAAGCCAAGCTGTGCTCACCTGGTGCTCGTGCTGATGTGACAGGATCTCGTTTGGGAATGGAGAGATGGCTCATTTTCTGAGAGCTCTGGACAGTCTCAAGAGGACACAGTCTTAAGCTGGGAAATTTAGGTTGGATGTTAGGAAAACGTTTTTTACGGAAAGAGTGATAAAGTAATGGAATGGTCTGCCCAGGGATGTGGTGGAGTTTTTAAAACACATCCCTGGATATGTTTAAAAAAAGATTGGAAGTGGCAATGGGTACCATGGCTTAGTTGAGATGTTGGGGCTGGGTTGGACTCGATGATCTTAAAGGTCTTTTCCAACCCAGTGATTCTGTGAGACACCAGAGGAACAGGAGTGAGAGGAGCAAATCCACCCCTCATGAGCCACTGACTCTTCTACAGCTCCTCCTGAGGGACAGCTCCAGTCTCTGCTCTGTGATTCCAGTCCTCCAAAATCCCAGTCTCTGTGATCCCAGTCTCCCATGACCCCAGTCCTCTGTGTTCCCACTCTTCTGGGATCCAAGATACAGGGACAGGTCCCAGGGAACAGCTGGAGCTGGGCCAGGGGAGGTTTAGGCTGGATTTTTGGAAAGGTTCTTCCCCCAGAAGGTGCTGGGCACTGCCCAGGCTCCCCAGGAATGAGCACGGCCCCAAGAGCTCCAGGAGCCTTTGGACACCACTTCCAGGTGATGCCTGGAGATGGCCAGGGTGGGATTGTTGGGGTGTCTGTGCAGGGTCAGCAGTTGGACTGGATGATCCTTGGGTCCCTCCCAGCTCAGGATATTCCATGATTCCATCACGCCTTGCCCGGGTGGTTCCTGCTGTCAGGGTGGAACATCAACTCAAAGCTGAGAGGCACCTTGGAAATGCAGGAATAATGGAATCCCCACAACACCCCATGCATGGATGAGCTCTGTCGCCAGTCAGCCCACGGGGACAACCCTCAGGCTGTGCCACCTCCTCCAGATACACCCCAAATTTGTGATTCCTGCTGGGACAGTGCCTGGGACTTAGTCAAGCTGTCCCTGTGTGGAGAAACTCTCTCAGGCTGGGGGTGTGTCTTCTATTCCCATCTGTGAGAGGTGGGGCAGTTATCTTCTGTTCATTGGGCAGTTTTCCTTTATCTCTCCCACAACCAATCCTCCCTCCAGGAGATCTCCTCTGTCCATGGCCAGTGAGTCCCTGCATGGCTGATAAAATTCCATCATCCCATGGGGAGATGCTCCACCCAGGGGAGGAGCCAAGCATTCCTACCTGGATCCAATCTGAGGATTGGGACACCACAGCAGCCTTTGCCCACTGCATTCCCAGAGGAGCAGCTTTCTGCTCCACTGCATTCCCAGAGCAAGACCAGGCCCATCTCCAGCACCCCTGGAGCTTCAGAGGAAAACTCCACCCTTCTGCAGGATCCCTGTTCCACCAGAGCCACCCCTGGCACTGCAGGAGGAGCAGCCACCATGGAATGGGACTGTGCAACACCCTGACCCACAGGGGGTCAGCTTCTGCTTTGACTTTGATAGTGATTTTTCTTTTTGTGCTATTGCATTTGTATTTTTTTTAATTTTCCTAGTAAAGAACTGTTATTCCTGCTCCCATATCTTTGCCTGAGAGCCCCTTAATTTCAAAATTATAATAATTTGGAGGGAGGGGGTTTACATTTTCCATTTCAAGGGAGGCTCCTGCCTTCCTTAGCAGACACCTGCCTTTTCAAACCAAGCCAGAAACAAACCCTGCTCCAAAGGGCTCAGCCTGGGAAGGGAGACCCAGCAGGTGGGAGAGCCAAAGCAGCAGGTCAGGGTGGGAGGGGAGGCAGACTAAAAGAAATCAGGGCCTGGGAGCTCTTGGAGCAGTCCACAGCAATAATCACCCTCACAGATGCTTAGCTCTAACAGCCTGACAAGATCTCTTTTTTCACAGAGGAGCTGTTTGATTGCTCCCATACTTGTTTCCATCCCAAATCCCTAGGCTGCAGTGTCTTTGTGACACTCCAAACATCCCCAGAGCTCTTTGAAGTCGAATTTTAATGTGTTTATTGACATATTGACACCAGTTATGATATTTCAAAACACATGGGCTACAAATTGTTACCATGCCCTGCGAGTGTTTACAGTAATCCCTGTATTAAAACAAACTCAGCCTTTCCTGATGATTTTATATCTTCTTACTGACTCACTTGCCTGTGTTTATTTAAACTCCTGTTGAGGGTGCTTTTTTTAAATATTCAACACTTTTGAAACATTAAAAAAAAAAATTATCCAACCCTATCTGCAGATCTCAGATACTTTTGAAAAGTTTTGCCTTCATTTTATGGGTGCCACATGGCCCAAATCTCCCTTTTGAATTTTCACTGCATGAAATGGTTTAAAACTCTCTGGTTTTAGTGTCTGCTGCTAAAAGTGATGCCTTAGAAGAATCCCTGCAGAGCACAAGGCTCCTCATCCTTCTCCAAGTTCCTCAGAGGGAGCAGAACTCACTCCCATGACTGACCCCAGGCATTCCCTCTGCAAAACAAAACCAAAAAACCCCATTAATTGTGGCAGGAACAACAGCACTGGGAAAAAGGGCAAAATCAATTTTTGCTAAATGAAAAAAAAAATCTAAATTAGGGGAAATATATTTCCTTAATAACTCGTAAAAGATAGGGAGGAAGGGACATGAAATTTGCAAACAAGTTATAAAATAGAAATAATGTTACAGGCGTTGTTCTTTAAAAGGAAACTTCAATTTCTGCCTGGCTAAATTGGAGCAGCTCTGGGGACTCCTCTGTGCTCTCCTTGTCTTTGGGCTCCCAAAGTCCAACCAGTATCTCTGGGGGTGGCTGGATTTAATGGTATCCTCTAAAATGTAATAAAACCTGTGAGTGATGAACAACTGGGGAGGTGCAGAACCCACCAGGATTCAAATTTAATTCAATGATCTGGAATTCAGCATCTGAGAACAACTCAGAGCTCACAGGTTATTTTTTTTCCATGCTGGAGAGAAAGCAGGCAGGATCTGGACATAGGTGGTGATGTAAAGTGTGCCTAAATAAAAATCTTAGAGGAAAATGTATATATTTGTGACACTCCAAACATCCACTCTTTGACTCCAAGTCAAATTTTAATGTGTTTTATGTGTTTAAGAGTCTTGATTATTTGAAAAGGAAGAGGAGTCCTGGAATATACTTCTATTTTTTAATTGTCTGAATGTGCTAAATCAGGTTAAATGACTTCACTAATCTGGGATCCAAGCACTTACCCACAAATTAAGAAATTTCCTGGGAAATGGAAAAATTGAGGCCTTGGGAAATAACTCGGGAGCTCCGTGATGCTGCAGGGACCACCCCAAAACCTCTGGACTCACCTCCCAAATCATCTCCTGCATCTCCACAGGGGAGTTCCAGGCTACACCTGGTCCCTGTCAGCAAAAGATCTGACAGGAAAACTGAGGGAAAGCAGCACTTTTTATCACCCTGCAAGGAGCACTCAGGACAAGTGGCACAGGGATGTCTCCAACATCTGCATCCAGCTGTGCCAGCCACACACACGGCTCAGGGGCTCTGCAGGTAAAAGAAATCCAAATTCCTGGGGGTTTTAAGGCTGCCTGGTGGGGAAACAGGGAAAAGCAGGGCTCTCTCACCCTTAATTCAGCATCAAACAGGCGCTGAGCTGCTCTGGAATCTCATTGCTGCTTCCTCAGCCCAGCTCCCCGCGAGTTCCGAGGGCTGCGGGGCCGGGGCTCAGTCAGGGAAGGGACAAGTGGAAAACATTCCCA
>WBNO01027768.1:250285-279981 GCA_013400575.1 Peucedramus taeniatus | reverse complement strand
CTTAGTACACCAGAAACTGCATTAACACAAAAAACCCTTATAGACAAAACCTCACACTGCCCTAAGGTAACACACACCCTTACAGAACTTGAGTGTAGCAGATACATTGCCCTTGCACATACACTTAATTACTAAAAAGAGTTTTATTAACAGGAGATCTACACAACACAGCTGCAATTACTGAAAGAAATAAATTCCATCTTTTCCTTTAGTCAAATCCTGAACATACAACACAGGAGAAAATTACCAAAATACCCATTCTTCAGAATCAGAGCTAAAGCACGGAGTGACTCTGGAGATGTGGAGGGCAAACTGTGATCTGATGCTCAGTGCAGTACCTCCCTAACTCATATACCAGCTTTCCCCAGCCTCCTCCACACAAAATGAAGTTCCTTATGTCACTGTAATCAACTTGCAAACACATAAAAGCTACACTTAGCAACATGAGCCTTTCAAAGAGATGATGTAAATTGGGTAAACCTTTTATTATTCTTTCAATATACATTATAGAGAGGTAGAATAGAAGGAAATTGCATCTTAATATTTACTTTAAGTCCCACGTTAACCTTTTCTAAATTAAATTCACCTACTTTTCCTCAATAATGTTGTCTTTACAAATGACTGATGGGTATGTACCATAGCCATGGTGTCCAAGAACAGTCTTTTCCAGCATCATTACAAAATAATTTCAAATATCCCATAAATTTTCACTTCCCTAGCCCAACAGCAACAGTTAAAGAAGTTAGAATTCAAAAGTGATTAAGAATGAAATAGGAAACGGAAACATCACCATGTCATGGCATTATTCTGCCACACCCTCACAATTCTGAAAACTTGCAGTAGTGGAAAAAAGTTATCTCATTGTAATAAAAGCATGAAAGTTAATATGAATAATCAATAGGTTTTGTATCCAATTGGCTGAAACTCCAGCCTTCAGTGAGAGTATGAGAGAAAAGTGACAAACAGATGCAAAGATCTAAAAGACTGATAAAAGACATGCAAAATGTGGAAAGGATATAGTTATTCTCTCCTGTCTCACAGAGGAATTGGGAAATATATCCAACACCAAAAATTTAATTTTAAAATATTTTTTTCCTTGCTCTACAAACACAAAACTAAGTTGTAAAACATATTGCTAGAGAACATTGTGGAGGCTGAAATCAGAAGTAAGCTCAAAAGATTAAACAGAAGTCTGATACAGAACTCAATTAGATTCTATTAAGCATAATGACCTATTTCTTACAAGCTTGTTCTCAGGAAAACCTAAAGTATGTTCTACCAGCAGCAAGGAAAACAGCATGAGTTTAAAAAAAACCCAAACCAGTCTACATTTACCCTGTCTTTTATAGTCTTTCCTTACTCATCCATTACTGATGACTAGCAGGCATGGATCAGTATACAAACTCCTACGAACCAGATAGATTCCAAAGCAGCAACTGCATTCAGGATGCCAGATTTTCAGCCACACTACAAAACTCAAATACACAAAAAAGACACTTTAAAAAAAATTGTATCACACGTGTTTTGTTCAATGGTTCATCTGGTTTACTTTTTCCATATGTTTGCAAACTGATGTAAAGATGTGTATTAACAATATAACTTGAAGGACAGAAACTATCAGCAACTTCTACAGAGAAGACTAAGAATCCTTTAAAGTTTTCTGATGTTAAGACAGATGAAAATGCAAGAAACACATTATATCTATGGTTTTGTACTAAATGACATCGATTGCACAAGCTGCGATTGTTGCTATTTCAAACTTTCATATTTGACTGGCATGTTGAAAAATGAGCCAGTTCAGACATTACAAGGTTACCTGTCATACATGACAGAGACTGCAACACTTGTGTAGGTTTTCACTGGATTTCACTGTTCTGGCATTTCTTTATCTATTCAGTATTTCTATTTCTCCTTTCTTTCATCTTGAAAATATGCAGATTGATAAATAACAAAACTGTACAGGAGAGGAAACGAAAAATGTATCATAATTCTATTCTTGCAGAGGTTATTACACAAGATAAATATATGTAATTTGAAGTCCTAATTACAGGTTATGTATCATTATATCTGAATGTTCACCAAGTTCCTTTAATTTCCTGGGTTTTTAAAATTTTATTATCCAAGACTAAGTGCCCTTTCAGGTGTCCTGTATTGGGATTCTAGACAGACAGACATACAGTCAAGTTGCTGTTTAATTCGCATCAGTTCAGTTCAGTATTCTATCAGTATATCCTAACACACTGCACTGGAAACATGAGCGAGAGCATTAGTCACACCATAATAATTTGCTATTGGAGCAAGTTATACTTGTCCTAATAATTCTTTTCCCAGTCCTGTTTTTTTTTTCCATCCACCAGTTAGTATTCTATTATTTCCTGTGTTTGGTCTTCTGATGCTTTGCATAAATTAATTTCACTTCCACACACACTTTGCATTGTAGGCATAACTCTTTCTTCAATATCATGTCCCAAATAATTATTTTCAAGTCCATACTTTTCATTAGGCAAGTCCCAGTTTGCCATTTAAAATTCTTTTCCCCATTCACAGAAATGTAAGGACATATTCTTTCTCCTTTTATCTCTTTACTGCCCTTCAAGTAAGTACAGAAGTTTACAAGTGAAGTAACACTAATCTTATCAGTACAGTAGATAGTTTTACTCAAACTTTTAAAATTCTCAGGTTAGGTAAACACATGGCACAATATACAGGATAAGTTTCAAATGTTTTCAGACAATACAGAATGTGAAATCCTATTTGGAATTCCTAGCTCCAATACAATATGCACTATGATTTTCTATGGCTGCAGGAATATGAATTTTCACTGTTTTCAGCATCTATCAGTAGTTGTATGCCTTTACTAAACATGGCAAACTTTTTTTGTTATATAGTCTTATTTTCTGGACATAAATTATTTGGCTCATTTTTCTTTTTATTCAATGGTTTTATGTGTCAAGTCAACTTTGGATGGAAAAATAAGTAAATGAGAATTATCAAAACAGTTCTGCCATTCACAAGAAAAAGAATTATGAAAAAAAATCTTTACAAAAATCACATACTATCCTATCTTCAACTCTGACTGAAGTCAGAGTCACTAGCATCCTCCTGCCTGGAATATGAACTTCAAATTTTTCCGGTACTGGTTTTCAGCCAAGAACATCATTTTAACACTCCCTGAGAAAGACCATTCACCTTTATGCTGAGCACAGAAGCCTTAAAACGTATTTCCACGACGTACAAATGGAGACAAACTTCAGCAATTAGGTATTGTATCTTCACTTGGCCTATGAATTGACACAATTTTGGGCATCTAGTCAGAATAGCATGGATCTTTCTGTAAATGGTCTCCCGAGAAGCAAAATGCAAAATGGAGTTGTCAAATTTGACTACAGCAGAAACAACAGCTGAGCAGAAAGCAAGCGTGTTGGAGAGGCCAACGTGGGGGAGCAGCAGAAACAGTGTGGACTAGGAATGGGAAGACATGAGCTGCAAACTATGACTTGCTAAACGAAAAACATGGACCTGAGACCACTATGGGAAATGGGGCACCAGAAAAATCTGTGGCAATGCAAAACATTCAAATTTAACTCCAGAATATACAAAGTGTAGTAAAAATACACTACAGTTACTGCTTTCTGTGTCAATTTTTTTGTGTCAGAAGTTTCTCTGGTGTCTTAAAAATTTCAACACTGAAAATAAAAGTAAATACTTCCCTTATCCTGAAGAATCCAAAAGCATAGTATCCAAAACTAGGCTGCCCAGAAAGCCGGTAGATGCCCCATCCTTGGAAACATTAATTGGACAGGGTTTTGAGCAACCTGATCTGACTGAAGACATCCCTGCTTGTTGCAGGGTATTTGGACTCCATGACCTTTAGAGGTTCTTTTCAAAATAAATATACATGTGTTGAGATCTCTATTTCCTTTCTGCCTTACACAAGTATGAAGAGATCATGTGGTGCTTTGTTGTCCATAGGTAACTAAAAGATCCAGGTGCATATTTCCCCCTCACCATCATATGGGTGAAGACAGAAACATGAATAAAGAGCAAGAAAACTTACATGTTGACATAATATAATTGTTTAAACTGGAAAGCAGAAGTGGAAATAGAGTAAAACAAAGTGAAATGGGCCACTCACCACTACCCATGACCGATACCAAGCCACTTCCTAAGCAAAAGCTGGGTAACCTCTCTAAACCCCACTCCCCTCCAGTTTATTGCTGATCATGACATTATATGGCATGGAAGATCTCTTCAGTTTGTTTGGGTCACCTGCCTCGTTGTATGCCTCCCAGTACCTTGTACCCCCCTCAGTCATTGTGGGGGCACAGAAAGCAGGCAGAGTGAAAAAGAGAGAAGGCCTTTATGCTGTGTCAACACTGTTCAGAAAGAGCTAAAATATCACTGTGTTATCAACACTGTTCTGGTCACAAAGAACGTGGCAGCGTAACAGCTGCTGGGAAGAAAATTAACTCTGTCCCAGCCAGACCCAGTATAATGACAAAAGAAAAATTGATGCTTTCTGCATGGGAAACAAATGCCAGATTTTAAAAAGGCACATAGTGCCTGTTCATTGGAAAAGTTTCACCCCCAAATACCTGACTGCAAGACCATTTCCAACTGGACCTACTCACTTGCTGGTGCTTTTGACTGATGTAGCAAAGGCCTAACATCATTCTTGAACAGTAAACTCAATACTTTGTTAGTCCTGTTATATCACCATACATATCACAGTATTTGCTGCAGAACATGTTAGAAGAACTCTTTAATAGGCTACAAGAAATTACTACAATACCTCAGTATGGACTTTGGAAAAAATCCCCAGACAAGTGTCACAAAGAAACTGGCCAGGACGGAACTTACCTCACACTGTTCAGTTCAGTGGTTTCAGCTCCATCTCCCAGAGCACAAATGTCTCAACATTGTGATAAGTAAGATATGGTAATCACTAATTTAAGGCAGTATAAGACCCAGAGTACTAAACATAGAAATTAAATACAGAGTAGAGTGATCAAGGTAAGTTTTTACTTCCTCAGAGGAGATCCAAGAGAAACAATGCTTGAAACAGGAGGAGTCTAATAAAAAGCCTCCAGATTTTTATATAGTCTTTGGCAAGGTCTCAGACTACGTTATGAATTCAGAAATAAAGAATGCAAGAAAATCCAACTTCTGCTCTCCAATAATACGAACTGACAAAGAAGTCTGGTGAGAGGCTCAAGTCCCAGCATTTCTAATACCTATCAAACAGCTGGTATCCCACAAACCATTACGTGGATAGGATTGGGGAAGAAGAAATGCTGCCTTTTTAACTACTCTTAAATGCATTTCAGCCAGGAGTGCAGCAAAAGAAACTCCTGTGCTTCACTTAACTCCAGTTCTAAAACAGTGTCAACTGTCAGGTGCAACCTTTTCTTAGACCTCTTAAAATGCCATATAACTTGTGAACAAACAACAAGAGTTTGTGACTTAACAGTCACACGAAAGCCTTTTAAGGAAAGAAATTTAAAAAAGTAATTTACAGGTATTTTTTTATCATTCTCCCTCAGCTTTAAAGTAACTGTTTTAAAGTAACAGTAATATATCTGGAAAGCTAGAAAGCCTGTCAAGTGTTTGTTCAGCTCTTAGCACCAGATAACCAGACCCTCATTTTAACAGGCTCTATTACTTTCTACCATGAGAAATGAAAATACTCAAAGAATTAATTTTAAGCTACTCTGCAATCTGTTACCACAAACTCACTATACCACAAACTGACCAGTATGAGATCTCAAGGGTTTACTTGGCCTACTGAGGTTATCTAAGATCCAGGAAAGTGAAATACTCAGGTTTCCATTCAAAGTCTGAGGATCAATACAAAAGTATTCCTCTTCAGCCACTAAGAGACATCATCTGAGAAAAACTGAAAGAGAACAATTTAAGTAGCACGCTGGGACTTTATTTTCTCTTTTTCTTTTAACTGTCTATCCTCTGCTTATTTCCAGCTTCAATTTGCTTACCATGGACAAACTAGTGAATAACTGAAGAAGCACTGAGGAAAGTTCAGATTTATGGACTTTTAAAATGCTTGAAATTATCAAAGTTAACATATGCAAGAGTGCCTATGTACAGGGCACACTAATTAATTCTCAGGCGTGATCCCTTAATCTGGCATTTGCTAGAAACACTTCTTTCAGATTGAACAGCATACTACAACTCACATGGTAAGTACTCACATGGTACTACAACATCAGACTTGTTTTGGTTTTGCAGATTTCTAAATTTTGGATAACATGTTACATAACTGCAAAAGCAGGTGTACATTTCAAAACACAGGATATTCTGTTAATGTAGGTATACTTTTCTGTGCACAGATTTTGGTAACGACAAGATGTAAATACTGAAAATATTTCTGTGCATTCACCTACACAACCGTAGTCTATTCCAAACGTTTTAGAACACAACTCCCAAGAGAAATGATCATCTGTAACTAGAAAACATTTTCCCGTCTAATGGTTTCACAGACCCAAAGAGAATTCCTATGTATTAAAAGAAAGGGCCATTTATGATCCAGCATGAGCTGGCATATAAAGACCATCACATTTCAGATAGTGGTTGGATTCACATCACTTTAACATGTTTCCTGTTAGAGATAACTGCTGGATTTCATTTCTGTAAGTGCATCATATTCCACACTGATATCCTTTATTTTTAAATGAATCTGAAAATAATGTGCTGTTATGGTATGTCAATCCTAAAAATGCAGAGTTCAAAAAAGTGATGATCTACAGGTTTTACACACGATTAAAAAGCCAAAACACCTTAAGGACACAATTTCTAAGAGATTAATGCAAAAGACATATAATTGTATATAAGAATTCAGTTAACATGGAAGCAAACACAAGCAATTACCTATGTTCAAAGAGAACACTTCACACTGATCTTCTCCATGGATGAAGATATTAAATAAATGAACCATAACAATGGCTAAAAAAAACCATCAGAAGGAAAATTTTATCTTCTCCCTCGGAAAAATGGGTTCAATATACACAAATTCTTGATTATGGGAAACAGAAACAGTTCTATTACCAGCAACATTCAGCACTAAACAACCTCCACACTAGAAACATAAACTAAAGAACTAAAATAAACTAGCTAATATTGTCAAAAGAAAGCATAGACGATGATGAAGCAATTCTTACCCACTCTATACTCCACAGCCTACAGTTCCACACAACCTTCATTCTTCACAACTTTTCTCAGGCAACTCCCCCTCCGTGTCCCACAAATTTTTTGGGGTTTTGCCCCCCACTGATTTTTGTAGGTTGTTGTAACTTAATGCCATACAGTCTAATGTGACCCAGCATTTCCTGTATTCCTAACTATCTGCATAGCATCATAGAGTAAGGAATCTTTAAATCCTTATATTACTCACACCCTAAATACTCTGTTGTCTTGTTCTTCTAAAATATCACACAGCTGAGGTACAGAAACTGCTGAAGAAATGACACCGATCTCCCCCTATTGCTTCCCTCTAGACACAACTATGTCCGTAAGTGTCACCCTCCCAAGGCTGAGGAAGTCAACAAATTGACTGACAGCTTCCAGCTCACCCATCCCAGGCTGGTTCATCCTTCAGGATGAACACACTCACTAACAGAGTCAGATGCAGTCATCAGCTCACTCTCACTTTTGCCTGCCAGCAGCACTTTGGCCCTGATTCTCATTAGGCTGTCTACTGCAATAAATATTGCTATAAAGACTTTGTCCTGAAGGTTAGAGTTGAATTAAAAGCTAACCCACTTTTAAAAATAAATACAGTTTTCATATTCACATACAAAGAACCAATCTCAGCCAACTTGCTTTGAAACACTATTGACACAAGGTACCCTCTTTCTTATCCATTCTACAAAATGAGATAAAATTAACTAAAACCACACTAATCAAGAATGTCTAATGGACATTAACAATGGATTTCAACTACTCCTCAAGTTCCTTTCTCCTCTGTAAAGAGTCAATGATGGGTGGTCCAACTGCACTGTGACTCTTTGGAAGCAGGGGGCACAGCAGCCCCTGAAATCACAAAACCAAAGTTTTTTATCAATACACAAAACATTCCCCCCCTTCAACAACAACAACAAAAAAAAGACCCACCTGCTCCAGGGTGAATGCCACCAACCAAGCACTATCACATCTTTGTACTGCATGATTCTGTACTGCCCCCGACTATACTTAAAGAATTTAAGTCCCTCAACACAGGGAGCATGTTATGTGTTTGAAACAAGTCTTCCAGTCTACAGCACTGTACACACTTTTGGCACTGTATCAAATAATACTGACAAAAAATACAATAGAAAAAGCTCTGCTTCACTTAAGTCACGCCCTCTCACTGCAAGTCACTGGTTCAATTAGAAACTCCATCTCCCTTTTCTGACCTGCTTTCATCCTCCCACACTGCTTTCATTATTGTCCTCTCTTTTCCAATCCCCATAAAATCACAGAACCACAGCTGCAATTTAAATAAAAGCTTACACTGTGTCAATAGGCAGGCTCACTTTTAAACAACTTACAGAAAGTAAACAAATTCACTTCTTTATAGCAGTCTACCTAGATTTGGAAGAAAGCTCCACGCAGTAATTGCTATACTTGTATATGACTGTAAAAGTCAAAGGTCTTGTCCAAACAAGACATAATTTTAATCAAGACAGCATTCACACAACTTTGCCACACTAAGTGAGGCAAGGAGGTCAGTAATGATAGCTTGTTTAATGAGGAAGTACCGAAACATACACCCGGAGACGTGATTTCTCTGTTTTCGCTGTTAGCTGTAAGTACTTGGAGCAAAGAGCTAGTAATCCAAAGATCTCAGGTATACTGAAGAACTTAGATATTATCAACTTAAAGGATAAAGCCATTAAAATGTTGGAGTTGTGCAGAATGTAAGAAACACAGTAAAACATTAGTCAATTTATTATGATTCCTTTATATTCATGTGCTATTATTTCTTTTTTATTAATTGCCTAATAACATTGGCTCAAACATTTAGTGGAAACTGTAGACTTGGACACATGTACCTTAGCAACTGACCGAGTTATTAGCTTGAAAAATCAGCATGCCCAAAGAATGCCAGTCCCTAAAACACAGTATAATTTGGCTCAGCTATTGTAACTGCATAGAGAATGCACTCATTAGTTTTATCTTCATCCTTTCAAACCAGAAGAGAGTGGATACTGGGAAAAGGGAAAACACCTGCACATCCAGTTCACAAAACTGACTATTAAAGTAATGGCAATACATAAAATCAGTCTGGAGCATGATTCTACACAAAACATCCCACAGTCACAGCTTTCATTGACAATGACTGCTCAGCTTATGATTACTGGAACTTTTCTTGTCCATCTGACACAGCAATTTTCCTCAGGATCTCACCCTGCACATCACCTTTGAATACATACTTCACAAGCAAACTTGACTCTTATTTCCTAAGGAAGTGATTATATATCCCCTACTAAACCATAATTTAAGTATCAGCAAGTCCTTAAAAAGCAAGCAGTTACCTTTTAAAAAATTAAATTTCTAAATATGGCAAGAACAGAGCTATTGAGCACCAAACCAGGGCCTTTTAGAGTTACTACTGGCCCATAACTGCAAGTAAGATTTAGTCTGAAGAAATTTTTTTTAGAAGCATGAGGGAAAAAACTAAGTGTACGGATTATTATCTCTGTTGCCCAATTACTTGAAAAAAGTTACAAATTAGAAATAAGAGGAGACTTTTTTAACCACTTTCCTGCCAATATAGGAACCCAGCACTATAGTATAGTACCTAAGAATTTGATCAACCTTCATTTCAGTGACTGAATGTCTGCAGTGTTCAAAGAACAGTTTCTCCTCTCTAAATATAATTTCCATCCTTAACTGGAAGATAAGCAGATATTCTGTACTGAAGATAACTTTTAAAAAAGTGAATAAAAAGAAGGACAAAAATTTACACCACCAGTCACTGTAATACCAAAATACATAACAGGAGAAATTGTGAATGATTTTATAAGGAAGTGGTAAGGAACCATATTAAATTTGCAAAGGCGGAAGATCCTCAAAAAGCCAGCCTAACCTCACTAACCATAAAGGCAAATAGGTATTTCTTAGGAACACCTCTAAGAGATAACAGGTTCTTGACGGGTACAGTCATTGGTCAGCTTCAAAATCTCTAACCACTGCTCTAATGAAGTAATAGGATAATCACTCTTCCATGTCCTTTTCCTTACCCTATACCCTCATAAACAAAGGAGCTTTATTGCTACAGCAACTGCTTCCTATGAGCAGAAAAACAAGGAGAATGGCCTAATCTGTCTCTAAGGGGCTTACTGTCCCTGCTCCAAGCTCCTCAACTCGCTTGCCCTGCACCACCTGCAGTGCTCAGACCTTCAAAAGGAGCTAACTCAGTCCATCAATCCGGCACACCACTAATACATGGGGGAACAGGAGACAGGGAAACCAGTCATGTTGGTTGCAGAAAGCTGTTTGGTCACCTCAGCAAACTCAGCTTCAATAGAAGCCAAAAAAGATTACAGGAGCAGCTAAGCAAGCCTGTAACTCTCATGGGAAAGAACTATAATGTAAGAAAACACACCAAGGAATCCAGTATGGAAAATGACTTGTAAAACACAAGTCTTAAGCAAAATTAAAAAGATCTTTCCAAGAGACTAACATCCTTAGTCAAAGTTTAGCTTAGGATACCTATAAGACTCTCACCCCAAGTGCAGTCAGAACTTAATGCAAAATGACAGCTAACTAAACTGACATCTCTAAGGTTTAAGCAGACCAACTCTGACAAGTCTTGCTGTGACAGTTTAAGTCACCACTGTCTCAAACGCCTTTCCCACCTCTCTGCTAGGTCAGGGCAAGCAAACATGCCTGTATCCCAGCTGCTCCAGTTCACAGTTAGACTGTGGCTTCAGAGGCAGCTGAGCTGATTTGTCACTGCCAAACAGGTCCTGCCTGCCAGCTTCCTCCAGCTGCACTGACCTACCCTAAAACATCAAATTCCAGCACTTGTCAGACCTTTCCACAGATAATTCAAATCAGTAATCCAGGAAAAAAACCTATCTTTTTGGGGAGGCCAGAGAGGGGAAAGGAGACTTCATTGATTCAATCACAAACCCAGTGAATGCCAGCACCACCTCACTGGAATCAACAGGCACACTCAGGAGAATGTAACCATCTACTTTGGTAGCAGGGCACTGTTAGAAACCTGGTGCACCTCTACCTTCAATTTAGACCCATTTAATATTATTGTAAATACTGTAAATAATGTTAATAATAACAACAATAATAGCAAAAAGCCAACAAAAAACAGTTCATACATTTCCTCAACTGGTCTTGTTTTAGGAACTGTAAGCTCTGACAGCAGTGCCTAGCCCTCCAAAGCAAGTTTCAAGTGCCATTTTTAAATATCTTTACTGTATTTTCACACTTCTAAAACACACCTCTAAAAAATAGGGACAATTTCCTATCATCTCCCTCCTCTGGCAAATCAGTCACTTTCAGTCAACTTTTTTAATGCAATATAATCTTTTTTTTTTTTTAACACAGTGTTATTACAGTATGTACCCTCTCCTTTCATTGCCTTTCTTCCTCCAACTTTTATACTGTGAGCCTTCAAAATGCAATATGGAAGCAGCTCCTTAGAGTCAATAAAAGTAATCTGCTAGAGTTCTATCAGCTTATTTCTCTGAACTATTCCTCACACACTGATCCTAGACTTGCAAAGCAATTCAAAAATTGTACCAGTATGCAAGCAGAAAACAGATTATCAGCACCTAAGCAGGCTGCCATGCCAACAGTAATTTCCAAATTGATAAATAAAATTTATGTCCTCAGTAGATTAAAATGACACAAAACCTGTGCATACGTATACCTTTTAACACCAACCTGGTATTTCGCACCAACCTGTGTTACAAAATGACAGGGTTTCCTAGATATCAGATGTTTTCTTGCATCACCCAGGAATTATGTGGTTACACTAACATTAACTGGGCGCAGTTGTAAAATGAGCTGTCAGTATCCTAGAATTAATCAATCTCAAGTGTATTGTTTCGTAATTAAGCTTATGAATACATCATCCCACGAATATAAAAACAGCAGCAATAAACACATCCCAGAAAAGAATGAGAATTAGAAGGCTCTTTTCTAACTTTCTAGGACAACTAAATCAGTTGGAGGCCATTCTCCACTGCTGGGCTCTTCCCTGTGACTGCGCTGAAGGTCTCTAACTGGGAAGCATTTAATATAGGCAAATTATTCTTAAACCTTTAAAGTCACATAACTTGCACAGACATCAAAATTAGGTAATATTCCATGTACAGTTTACAAACCTGGGTTTTAAGAAAAACAGTTGTTTTAAAAGATTTGAAAGCTTTGGATTTTTTGCCACTGTAGTTGAATTAATTTACAGTTAATTCTAAGTTTCTAAGATATTCAATTATACTGCAGCTACAGCCCCGGCGATAATTAATAGAGCATTCCATCACAGGAAAGACAGAAATGCATACTGCCATTTAAAAAATGCTTGACTTGAAGGAGAAAGACAAAAATAGGTAAGTACAACATAAACTATATTTCTCTTTAAATTTTATAAGCTAGAAGCTCTTTCTAATTATTGCCAGTTCTAACTGTAAAACTAAAACATTTGCTATAGAAATATAATTTCCACAATGCCTACCATCAAACATGATAATACTTTTAACAACTGTTATGGTAACTGGGTCAATGATCCCTGTACAATATAATTAAACAGACACTCCAATAATAAACTTTTACTCCTCCTTATCACAGTACATTTACAATAACCATATGAAAAGATTAGATTACATGGCTGGAATGTCAGCAAGCTAACACCTTATCATCCTTTTTTCTGGTATTACAGTATTACAGGTCTCTTACATAGTCACATATGCTCCTATCGTGCCCTAACAGCTTTTATGCAGCATTTTTCATAAGAAAAAAATCTGAAGAGCACAAATGCAAAGCAGTTATTATTGTCCATTTTTTAAAATGGATATAGTGTGAATCATACTTAATTCAAGGAGGCTTGCTTTTCGGGTTTGTCAAGTTTAAACTCCACACAGATGCAAATTACTGGTAAAACTTCTCCCTGCATCTTAATGAGGTACACTATAAACCATGAAGCCAATTTGAAAACAAGAATGTTTTTTTTTGAGACAAACTTTACTTAACATAGGTATTCTAAATATTTAAGGAACCAGTATTTTAAAAAAAAAATGTACCCAACAGCACTTAACTTCTGCATGATCTTGAACCTGTGACTGCTACAACACAAGTTTCCCAGAATAACGCCTGTGCTGGCACAATTTTTTTGCAAGGATTTTACAGCATGAAAAGTGTGCCTAAGCACTCTTGTGAAGGCTCCCAACTGCTGAGCTCTGAACCCAGCCTCTTCTCAAAACACTGTCTCATCCTTCCAAGAACATTCAGGCCAGAAGGGAATGTAAATTGTCAGAAGTGTCTTGAAGCACTAAACAACCAAATTTGTCATTTCAGTTAGCAGCTACTAACCCTGTCAAGTGTACCCTGACTAGCTAAAAATGATTACCAACACAGGACTACCAAGTAAGTAGTAAGTGGAACATGCCAGTCTACAGAGAGATCTCCTTCCTGAAATTTCTGCCCCCTGCTGCCTCAAACAAGGCAATCTGAACTCTCCAAAACAGAATAAAAAACTGACAAATGCAATCATTAAAGTTCAACAATCAGACAGATAACCTGAACTATAGAATTAAAATAAGCAGATGGCCATGCAGCCAAGATAAATGAAGAAAAAAATCTCATCCGAAAAAAAAGCCAAGGGATAACCTATATTAAAAGTTACTATTCAGAATTCACCATTTTAGAGAAATGGTATCTTTTCTTCAAGGCATTAATGCATTCTGGAAAATACAGCACACTCTGTCCATAGAGCAGGCTTAGTACTGTATTAGTACAATTAATAATTGATTAGCCATCCTTGCGGTAACTTAGGAGCCCATAAATCTGTTTTAACTAAGTTTAGAAAGAAGAAAAGAGCTTTTAAAGAAAATTAAATTGCTATGAGTTTTATGAAAACTGGAAGCTGGATAGACATTGCCAATGTCATCAAAAGAGACAAAGCAGAATTTGAAAATTACTGTTTCACAGCTGATCACTTTGCATATGCCATTTGGCTAGACAGTAAGCTTATGCCTTAGATCTATTACCACTACACTTTGTCCATTAGGGATGAATGAGTTAATGGTATTGTCCCATAAACCTTCTTCACCCTACAAGGCACAAGTGTACAGGATACAGAAGTTCTTTAGTCCTACCATTAATAGAACAACTTAAGAGGCTAAAAACCCACAAACCTGTCACATGACAAGAGAACATACACAAAATGCAGTCTAAACAAATGAAGGAAATTCAGAATACAAATTTTAAAGTGCTTAAATTATCTTACATGGTTATGGGAAAGATCAAATACTGTGAAGACAGCATTCATATTGAATACAGTATGTTATCTACATACTGCTCACCTAGGCATAACAAATAGAGAAACCATTTGCTTTATAGTCAGATTGTAAAGAGAGCATCTCCAGAATTTCTAGTGACAGTAACACATTTATGAAATGCAAATCAACAGCTGAGTTACACACAATTTTAGGGCCCCTGCCTTAAGTGGACTTTTAAACAAAAAAAGCCCATGAGTTGCATACTGAATTTATTTATAACTATAAACCTCTTGGAACAGGTATCAAAGTTATGTTATATTTACTAGCCTCAAAAAAGCCTAATAAAACATTCTGGCAAGTTAAACACCAGGAAAGTGTAGCACCGTGTATATTTTTTTATTTCCCCAGTGGTTCACAGGTTGTTGTAATAATTTGGTGTGCCAAGTTAGCTATCACATTTGCTGTGACAGTGTCTAGCTCTCCAGATAGATGGCATTACTATGGGTAGGGGAAGGACTGCTGAGCTACTTTTATGACAAGAAAGGTAGCAGGAGAAGTGAAACGTGAGCCACAGGTTTGGAAGCCTGAGGTATTTTTCACTTCTGTTTTTTATTTTTCCATACACACAGGAAACTCCCTTGGGGGAGGAGAAAGAACAACTTCCCTACAGCTAAATAAAAGAACATGTGTAAAACAGAGAAGTCACTCAATGTTTCTGTACCCATAAATAAAAACTCAAAGAATCAGATAAAAACTTTAACACTGAGATAGCAAAATCTACTTTTCCCACCTCCAAAATTTCTTCAATGTCTTCGCAGCACTAGAAAATTCAAGAAACAACTGCCTCCACACACATATACATACATCATTATCTACCTTCAGGGAGTTCATTCTGTTCCCCAGCCCCAGACCAGCATCCATCCATTCCTCTCTATTCCCTTTTGCTACTACAAAGTGAGGCAAAGATGAGGAAGAAGGACAGAGTTAAGACAATCTACCGAGGTGTGCAAGGCCTTCTGCTCCCACTGCTAGTGGATGCACAGGTTATTCTCATTCAGGCCAAGGCTCCAGCAATCCATTTCTCCATTTCCAGCAGCAGGATTAACGGACAGCTGAAGAAGAGTAAGAACCATGTAAGCCTAAATGGTACCTCCCCTCAACATTCTCCTGTCTGTGACTATTTTCAGCTCAGTGTAAGGAAATCCTAAGGCCACTTCACATCATCAATATGATCAGCCTCGAAGAGTTGTGCCAGCCCAGAATCAAAAATTAGTTTTAGCAGATTAGTAAATCCAGGTTCCTACTGGAATGACACTGGAAAAGTCTGCAAATCACCCAGCTCAGCAGCCACAGACGCTCACCGCTGACCAAAGTGCTGCAACAGAATGACACTGCTATCTGAAGGTACACACAGAAACCAGATGTCAATGTGGCATGATAATACAAATGCTTATTAACAAAATTAGCCACAAACTTTAAGGGAAAGCATAATAAATCTCTACTGGTAATTTTTGGGGGGGAGCAGAGGGCAGCAAAAGAGTGGTACTGTGGAGTTTCCTGGATCAAGTTAGTTTTTCAGTTTTTTTTTTAAATGAAAGGATTTTCCAGTTTTTCCCGAGAGACTGGCAACTACAGAGCACAACATCCTTTAGAAAATAAATCTTCATTAACTACACAAACAGTGCCATGACAGGCACCCAACAGCTTTTCAACTATGATCCTTCTACTAGTTACAAGATCTGGTTGGCCATGCCAGCACACCTTGGGACAAACCTGAAGTATACTCAACATTCAGCACATCACTCTTCCCAAAATACAAGGAGTATAGAGAGCTCCAGTTGTCCTGGCTGGTTTTATAATGAAAATCAGAGTTCACCCTTTAAGGTATACTAGAGCCCTGTTAAAAGGACTCCCTGGACCTGCATGCCACCCAACAGCTTGCAAGCAGCTTAAGTGACAGGAGAATACAGGTTACTTACAGGAAGGACACTGTGCCAAGACCTAGGGCACTTTGAACTTAGAGTCCTCAAGATGTTTCTAACAGCAACAATTAACTACAACACTGCAGAAAACAGACAGAATAAGCAACCAAAAGGACTGAGACAGCAAGTCAAAAGCAAATGGACAATGCGATAAACAGCCTCAGGCAGAAAAAATGTAGTGGATTCCATTACAGATTATTTGGCAAAGGAGAAGCTGATAAATGACTCAACTCTTAGGAAAACTGCATGAAGCTACTTTTGGCTTCCAAGAAAAAAATTAAGAAAGCAGCTGAAAAAAAGGAAGATGCCAAAGACTGACAGAGCAATGGTGATCTGGGACAATGCTTAAGTGTTTGCTTCCTGTTTCTCCAACTATGGACCAGTGCTGCAAGTCTGAGTTTGAAGATTCCTTTTACCAAAGGAAAAAAACGTTAAACAAAGGAGCAGGGTTGCACATGTTAGCCTCGCTGGCTGGAACATTTATTCAATTCTGATATCCAAAGGATATGCCTGTTTGACTTTCTAAATTTTGTTCCAAAATGAAGTGGGGAAAATGCTTTAGACAAAGGCCTACATGAGCTGTTTAACCAGCACAAGTAAACTGAGGCTCACTGTTGGAAGAAAAAGCGCACCATTGTTACACATCTACATCCAGAATGTCTGTACAGTAATCTTTCAAATACTTATTTTTTTAAGCAAGAAGAGTCAAGATCAGGATGTATATCACTAATAAAAATGCCTTCTATAATGAAAGCAAAAAGTGTAAGAGAACTATCCTGATCAAACTGGTAATTTTTAACCTATATTAAGACACCCTGGCATGATACCATTTCTCTAGGGTTCTGAAAAGGTATTATTAAGAAAAGCAAATCAAATGCTTGCATTAAACCACTGAACCAGGCAGAAAGAAAAGTTAGTTTTATGCAGAATGTCACACATGCTCTTTTAACCCATCTTATCTTAGAAGAAACTGCCTGTATAGTAAATATAAATTCAAGTTGTATAAGAAACACTTTTAAGTGTGTCTATATACATACACACCCACGACTTTTTGGGCAATGCTTATTTACAGAATTTAACCTGGTCTCAGCTTTACTTTGTTTGCTTTCATCACTTCAAAAACAATCCTTTCTCCCTGTTCTGTTGCTTTAGAAATATACCGTGTTAGTAAGAACAAAGTGTCCTGCTTCTTCACAGCTTTCAATATACACCCTACAAAGCCACCAGCAACAGACTGCAGTCTGCATTCATTCAAGTTCTATTTTATCCATTCTCTTTGGAGTAGCTAAAGGATAAAAAAATACTAGTAGCTTCCCATACATGAAGAGGATTGAAACATTTCAAAAGAAAGAAGCGTGAAACCAAATTCCTCCAAAATAAAGTAAGCCTTCACTATGTCTTCTTCCCCCTCCCAAAATATATTTCCTCCTTCCACAACAGTAACACTGGATTCTTCTCTGCCTTTACCAGTATAACTTAATTTTTATGCTTCTCCCTCTGTATCGATGTTTTGTCTTTTGTTACATGAGATATCTCAGGTTCTTGAATTCTTTAGATTTTATTTTCTCTCCAATCCTCATCATTTCTTAAGGGGAGAGAAAAGTCACTTACAAGTGCTTATTAGACATCCCCTCTCACAATCCAAGACACTGACAAAGCAAAGTTTCAAGTTCCCAAAAGTAAGGAATAGGGTTTGGATTTGATTAAAACATACAGCTGTTAGATTATCACACTACATGAGTCGTAACAGTGACTTCTCTGCTCTACAGATAATGGTTGTGATGATGCCCTAAGTACACCACAAGCCTTAGGGCTAGTAACAAAAATTTAGCAAAATTTTTAGCAAAATTTAGGGGTAAAAAGGAACACTGCTGGGAAGCAGTCTGAAAGTACTGCTCTGGACAAACCTAAGTGAACATGGATTGCCCAGGAACAAAGAGAATGGAGCTTACACAGAAACTTCACAGAAAAAAGAAAAACAAACAGGGAAAGTATTCTGGTGTGCTACTCCATTAAAAATAATTAAAGAGGGGAAAAAAAAAAGGACATCCAGAAGCAAAATTAATTGAGAGCTGCTCACAAAATTCAGGAGAGGATACAACTGAAAATGACTAAGCAAAATACAATATCCTCTGTTACTTCAGTATGCTTTATAGATGTAAGAAGAGGAAGCAGAATTGACCAGATATAAACCAGAATCAAAGGATGTCAAGCTGTGGCTATACATGTCTTTCAACTAATGTCAAAACAAAAAAAGACAATATTAGCTAAGAATGCTATTTGTGCAATGGCAGAATAGTCTTTTTCATCTTAAAAATCTAGTATCATTACTAGATTTTTAAGATGAAAAATCCTACAATCAGGTCCACTAAGCAAGAGAATACTGAACACAAGAAAATATCAGAAGAGTCACCAGCAGAATCTGTTGAGTACTTCCAACAACGACATCCACACTTTGAATCCTAAGGACATAGGAAATATTTCAGTAAGTGGTCTCTTATCTCTACAGATATAATATTCATCACTGCCTAATACCTTCTGGCAAACATAGGTCTGTTGCTTTTGGTTCAGTTTTTTTTAAAGAACTAGTCAAACTGAAAAAGATAAATTTTTTAATTTAACCTGATGCAATAGTACCTTCATGACTGTGCAAACTGACAAGTCTAACCAGTCTACCGCTAACTCTTAAGTGCCATCCAGCAATATGGTGAGACATTAAGGCAGAAAGGTCAGTTCAGTTTTTCTGATTATTTACTAAGTATTTAATAATCAAAAAATAAGTTAAGATTTTTTCCAGAAAAAACATGGAACTCAGAAACATTAGAAAAACAAGGGATATGCCTAGATCTTTTCTTTTTCTATATTTTATTTCCATATGGAAATTCAGGCTATGTTCAAGGAATGCTCACATAAGGACTGGCTTCATACTCTTGTCTTGAGAGGTACCTTGAGTATATCTTCTGAAGTCACCTTCTGTTTACTGCAGTCTCAAAAGCTACATGCAGATGCAGCAATGCAAAAAGAATGACTACTACCCTTATAACACAGGGGATCCAAGAACAAGAGTTGCCCTATACTTTCTAGCAGTCTTTAACAATCACAGATGACTGTAAAGGCCTGGTCTACTTTTCCTTTGCTACCCAAGTACGATTTATCACTTCAACAAGCTGACTGGGAGTAAAACTCAGTAAAACCTTTTCAAAACATTGTTTCATAACGACTCCTTTGTTTGGCCGGTTAACTGTTGTGAAATACAGGTATTTTGCCCATTGCAAAAAAAAGGAAAAAAAAGCAGAAAGTTCTGATGTTTGTTTTGGCATAGTTCTCACATTTGTTTTAACACAGTTCTTGGTATTTTGAGAGTGCTGCTATCTAAATGTAAGCACTGGGAACACTAATCTTATTTACTGTATTATCAAAACTGAACGTGAGCCTGACCAACATCTGTATTATTAATTAAAACAGATTATCAGAATAGGTTTTCATGCCTTTCCTGCTTCAGGTGACTCTTAGAGCAAGAAATCTGCTTTAGCTCTAGAAAACTGCCTGGTTTTCTCTCTCTACTTCATACATTTTTCTAACACTCTTACATACAAACTAAGAGACGCTACCTCCATAATCAACAGTAAAACAATTAACAGAGGAAGGCACTCTTGTAAATTTAGTTCTTATACAAAGATCCCTTGAGCTTTTATATTGTGATCAGAATTTCATCTCACTATCATCTGTGCTGACTAAAACAGTTTGTCACAATACATCAAGAGTGCCACAAGTCTCTTTCAAAGAGGAAGCCTTATCCCAAATACTTATTTGGATTAACTGCTCTCCGTGACTTGTTAGTGAGAAATTTGTAATGTACACATAAGCAAAACAAACCAAAAGCAACATCAACCACCCAATAGTAAATGAAAAAAAAAAAAAACAAACCTGGAATGCAAAAGAAAAATTAAAAACAAACAAACAAACAAACAAAAACCCCCAACACAAACAAAAAAACACAAACAAAACCCCAACCAACCAACAACTAAACCAAACCAAACAAAACCCCCAACAAACTACACCAGATAACAACACCCCAGGACTCAATGCTGACAAAGAAGTATTGAACAGCAGAAGAAAAGAATTTGGCCAAAAAAAATACTTGGACAAAAAGATGTGCCCAAAATAGTTTTGATATATCCCCATAAAGCCTGGAAGATATTACATTATTGAGGATTTTACTAGTCATCACTGTATGTCTACTATAAAACTAAGCATGAAAAGAAGCACACACATGCAGAATAACTGTAGTCTCTCACCAAAGTCTTCTCTTTTCTGAATTCTGACATTCACACTGAAATCAGAGCTGGGTGGCAATTTGGAAAGTAGTGAAATATTTTCAATTTTGAAAATAAGTACCTATACAGAATAATTTCTCCCACAGTATAAAGACATGGCAACAGTACACTGCAGCACCACTTCATTTTATTACATGGCACATTTATCTACTGGTTGTGCCCTAACCATGGCACCTGTCTCAATTATGTAAGAGCAGCATCTCTCTAGTGCCCACTCTAATATCGCCCACTATAACCAAAATACATTACTGAAGAATACACTCACTCAAGTCTCATTTACCATACCTTTCTGTTATGCAGATGAAAAAACTAAGGAAGTCTGATTTCTCCTGACCAGCTTTCACGGCCACAGATGGGAGAGACAACATGATGTCAGCTGTCAAAACCCAGCAAACAGCCCATAACTACACCAAGTACAAGAACAGAGGCAGGAGACAGTAATTCTATTTCCACCTCTCCACAGACTCTGTCTGACCTTGGCAAGTCACTGGGGTTTTGTGCTTGTTTCTTCACGTTCAGGACATGAGGAGCTTTTACGCAGATGGCTGGAACAACAACAATAACTGAGTAAGGCTAATTATTATTTATTCTGCCCGGCCTTAGAACTCTTCCACAATGGCATAAACTCAGAGTGTGCACAAGCACCTCCAAGACTCTAGACCTTAATTTTTAAGTTCCATTTATGCAGGATCACCACTGAAAGCAGTAACACCCCTTACCAAGACAACCTCCCCTGTAATCAATAACTGATAAAAGGTTAGTTTCACAAATTCTTCTGCTAAACAAACAACTTTAACGTTATTTTCTACACTGGTAGCTCCTAATCCACAATTTGCAACTTGCAAACACTGCCTGCAAGATCCTTTTCCACTGCTTCCAGACAAAATTACATTACAGAGTAAAAATAAGTGCTGCCAGGAAAAGGAAGCAGGATATTTTCTGAAGAGTATCTTTTATTCCATGCAGTTCCTACGGTTCGGCAAAAATTAGGGACCAGTATTTCACACAATTCAATTCCCTCTTTAGGCTTGGAAAATTCTGAATTTCACGGCAGCCTGATCAAGTTTCATTTCGATACCAACTTTTCCTGGTAATCTCCCAAAACACCACACACTAAAAATATGCCACAAGTATGGTTTTGAAAAAAACAAAGTGCAGATGAAATGTCCTACAGACCCAGCAATGTTACCAAGAATAAAAGCAGAAAGACATTTTTTCTGGCACATTCAGAAAAATTTCTGTATTTGTCTGTACTCATAAAGGAAAAAATTTATGTATTCATTCCTCTACTCAAATAACTATAAGAAATTAGATTAATAACAGAAACACCAACTAGGATCCATTTTAATATATACCCTTTAATCTAACCTACAAGAAATAGAAAATTAAATTAAGAACCAGGTATGATCTCACACAAAGCAGATAAAAATGCAAAACAGCTTGTTGCCTACTCGAGAAAGTGTTCTGGATTTTCAATGCACTGATGAAATACCACTGCATACAAGCTAGTCATGCAGTACAACAAAATGGAGATAAACTCTTGCTCCTGAATAAGAAACAAATGAAGAAAAGTTATACCATAACCCCAACCACTGTAAGGTCTTCATGTTTTCCAAGTGAAGCATGTAAACAACTTTAGAATCATAGACTCATAGAACATTCTGAGTTGGAAGGGATCCACTGGGATCATCAAGCCAAATTCCTGGCCCTGTGCAGGACACCCCCAGATATACACCATATGCCTTGAAAGCATTGTCCAGATGCTTCTTGAACTCTGTCAGGCTCGGTGCTGGGACCACTTCCATGGGGAACCTTTTCCTAATATCCAACCTAAACCTCTCCTGACATAAATTCAGGCCATTCCCTTGCATCCTCTCACTGGTCACCAGATAAGAGATCAGTGCCTGCCTCTCTGCTTCCCCCAGTGAGAAAGCTCTAGTCTATGATGAGGTCTTGGTCTCCTCCAGACTGAACAAGACAGCTGATCTCAGTCATTCCTCATATGACTTCCCCTCTAGACCCTTCAACATCTTCATGGTGCTCCTCTGGATGCTCTCTAAGAGCTTTACATCTCTTACACTGTGGTACCCAGAACTGCCCCCAGAACTCGAGGTGAGGCCACCCCAGCTCAGAGCAGAGCGGAACAATCCCCTCCCCTGCCCAGCTGGTGATCCTGTGCCTGATGCCCCCAGGACACGCTCAGCCCTCCTGGCTGCCAGGGCACTGCTGACTGATGTTCAACTTTCTGTGAAGCAGGACCCCCAGGTTCCCTTCCAGCCCCCCTTCCCTAGCCTATGCACATCCACAGCTGCCCCACCCCTGGCACTCGCCCCTGTTGAATTTCACATCTGGTGACTGCCCAGCCCTCTAACTAGCCAAGATCGCTCTGCAGGGCCTCTCTTAATTTAAATAACTATGGAAATACGTACTTCAATTCAACACCCATGTTTCAAGACTTATCTACATAAAAAGACATGCTCAAAAAAGAGCCTCATAAGCTTCCTGAAGACACCTGCTGTTGAATGAAGTGCTCAGGCTGCTTTAGAGAGAACAAATCATGTCTCAGCAGCATGGTATTCACTAAAAGATCTTATTAATCAAACAGTAAAACATGATAACAATAATATCTTACAATAAAATTTTACAGATCAGTCAAGCTTTTAAAAAAATACTAAAAAAATCAGTGTTTATCTTAATCTCTCTTTATTTTATATTTTATATATAGTTTTAATACATATGTAATATTAGAATATATTATATATTATAACAGTCTGCCTACTGTAAGGATTGAAATCTACAAGCTTAATCAAGAGACTTCTCACACTGTACATACTGAAACCCTTACATTCTTTTCTTTCTTGGTAAAAAAATTCCACCACAAATATGTAGTTTATACATTTACAAGCATAAGAGCAAGAAGATACATGGCCATATGTCACCATCTGGATAACTAAAGTGCAGTTGAAAAGCATGAAGTATTTTTTAGAAAATGAAATTATTTTTAACAGTATAAATAGGCTCTGAAAAATGGCTGTGATGTGACATAACAAAGGTGACAAAAGAGTTTCCTTAGGTTGTAAAGGTTACTTAATTTTTTTGTAAAAGGTAGCAACCACAAAATACATACACAAAATATGAGTAAAGAACTCCACATAAGTAGAACCTCAGGAAATGAGAAACTCTAAGTTTAGCTCTTACTTTTCCAAGACTCAGTAAGAATATAGGGATATAGAAACTGCTTCTATTAATAATTTCTTCTTCAATTAAGTGTACTGGCTGTTTCCTTTTTTTGAATTTTTACATTACAAAAGATAACCATGATTCTATATTATTTCCTTACTACATATGATCTTAATTGTTAACTAACGCAACTATGTTCAAGGTAAGGATGAAATGTGTAACATTGTAATGCTACAAGCATTTCCACATAAAAATAATGTAAGTTCATTGAGATCAAGAATATAATTTATAATTATAAAACTGCCTTGAAATACTATAGACTTAAAAGGCATATCCACTTTTGTCAACAGAATTAAGATTTCACCTGACAATACAGCTAGTGACGTTTACCTTTTTCTCTTTTTCACCTAAACACCAAAGAAGAAAATAAGTAATTCTATAAAAGCCAGCATATACAATCGTTCAGTTTTTAGAAACATTGATATAACAAATTATTAAAAAAAACAAACAAACAACAACAACAAAAAAACACACCCACACTTAAAATACACCTTCCTGTGAAATGCTCTTGGGAGGCAGTATTTCAGCACATTAGTGCCATATAGTTCAGTTAATAATGTGCTTGCAATTAACATACAAAGAATTTAGGGTTGCCAGTGTTATGAACACAGAAAACCAATGTCCTGAAACTCGAGAATTCTGCCGGCATGATTCGGTCTCCAAATGTCAAACTAATAGTGTGCATAAACGACATTCTTCATCCCAAGAGAGATTCTAACGAACTGCGTAAGAGAATACTTGTTTGTATTAAATATGCATTTTAAAAATTCAAATGACAACCTATCTTTTCAAGTTTATCTAAAACCAAACATAGCACAGAACAGGTATGCACTACACCTTAACTGTAATCTTCACCAACAATGAATTAGTAACTATAAAACCTTTCCTCAAAATCTTTACCTGTGAAAGCACCACAAATCTTTTAGAAAGACTTTATACACACCTATAGGCTACTTGCTCTTCTTCTCACAGTTTTTTTAAACATAGAAATTGGAGTTCAAAATAATGAAAAATAGCCCTAAAATAAATTATTACTGCAAAATAGAAATTAGCAAGTCAGAGGAAAGAAACTCACTGTCATTCACAAACCTATGATCATGATGCAGTTCATAGTACGGAACAATCCTTAAAAGAGAACTATTTTTGCAAAGAGATATCAGCAAAGGATATTGCCTTTGAATTGTCTGTAGCAAGTGCACACACACTATGCAAAATACAAAAGCCTACAGATTATTTGTGGAGAAATCAAGCTATAGAAAGATTATTTTCAAACTTTCTTTGTGCTCTGTATCAACCAGAATAAGTCAAACAACGAAGAGCTACTTAACGCACTGAATAAACAGCAAAAGCAAATAAAATCCAAATTAAGACCTTAACTCCATAAAACTGCTTCTACTGAAAGTAGAAGGTTAAAAGGTTAAAAAGAGTATTTGCCAGCATTTCAGAAGTCCTTCAAGAATACAGTGGTCACAAGGATTTTCCAACAGTCTGACTTGACAGCTCTTGCTCCTTGATAATGATTTTAATGTTAGTCACACAAATCTACTCATTTGATTGTGAACGAGTTTTTCCCAATCTTTAACACTCATCAGGTGCATATACACAATACAATAGCTGTAGTTATACTACTGCTCAAATCTTAATACGCACTGTCTAAACCCTCAGTGACAGTAAAAACTGTAGCCTGAAGAAGCCATCCATGAATTCCAGTCCTATAGTCTACATCATCCTGTTTTACTCCATGAACACACTGAAACCATTCTAACATCTCTTGCAGCCTAACCCTATGATGAGGCTCAGAACCAATATGTAATTGTTATCTTCCCTGACCTGTCAATCACCCAAAACTACCAGCAATGCTTCTTTTCCAGAAATAACTCTCCCTCATTCCCTTGGCATTGTTGCTCTAATGACTCATCCCTTATCACTCTGTTCTTCCAATATAACCTCCTGAAGGAGCCTCCTCATTCACCTGTATTATTTTATGAGTCACTTCATAGGCTTTGGTCTTTCCATTTGTCTTCATTCTATCGAGGGCAAGGATTCAAATTCAACCATGAACTACCTGCCATCAATCAGAAATATTCTTTCTACTCCCTATCTCCTTGCTTGTCCAAGTCAACACCCCAGCTTGAGTCCCTCTCTCCCCACACTGATGCCTCACTATCAGCTCAGCCTCAGCACAGACGACACACAGGTCTTATTCATTCCACCACTGCTTCAGTTTCCTTTCCACTACTGCAGGTCCTGAACTTAACTAAGCATTAGTCCTCAAATCTAGGCTGTCTACAGGTCCTAAAAATAACCTACTGTTGAGATCCTAGCAATGCCCATCACATCACTAAGATATCCCTCTAGTAGCTGAAATTTTATCACGTGACCACAGAAGTTCACATCTGAAGTAGTGAAGCAATCCTCTTCATCTTTTAAGACCCAGAACTGATCCTTATGAATTGATCCTCTCTCAATAGCATTTTTTAGCCTACGGCCAGATCACACAAGTCCTTCCTCATCTCACTTCTTCAGCAGCATCCACTTCACTCTCTACTTCAAGACCCACACTGGTCAAGGTCCTCATTCTAAAATTACTAATCAGGATGTACATGAGGTTGAAGTTCTGGTGAACTGTTATATTTTCACCTCTGAACTTCTTTTCTCTTGCCCTTGTGGTTGGGAAAGCTCCATGAAGCAGCACCCTCTTTCAAAAACCTCCTACAAAATTTTTTAATATTTCTCATTAAAAACAAAGAAACAAAATGACCATATGGCTGTCACATTTACACTACTACAGTAAAATTCACAGCACTGATGCCAAACATTCGCCTATGCCATCACAGATCTCATGAGTCTTCCCTTACCCTTAAATCATTCAGCATTCTGGGTCAGGAAACCCCTCATAACCACTGAACTCCAGGATGACTAATTCGGACATGGAACCTGAAGAGCCTGTTACTTAGAAATATGACTAAAACAATTTTCTACGGTACAGTGCCTATGGAAAACCAGCATCATACCAGCAATAAGCCTACTCAAAGTAGTTTTGTCTTTTTCAAGGCTTCTCAACCTGTTTGAAAAATAATCCAAATGCTATACTATATACTGCTATTACAGAGGTTTTAATTGGTAATCGAGTACTTAAGACAATGCCTAGTACTTACGATTTCAATCTGTTATTTCCGAGTTGGCTTCTGGTATATTAAAGATCAGGTTGTCCCAGGCTACTAAGAAGATACCATTCCATACTTTATGTCACAGTAAAATTACAAAATTAAGCTCATGGCACTAGAGGTTTTCTCAGTCATATGGCTTTATTAGACATAGCAGAGCAATTTTAAGCTAATGGAAGCCTACAGGTATTTTTGCAGTATCAGCAATTATTTAAAAACAAGTGGTTTGCACTCAAAATATAATTAAAGAAGCATTTTCATTAATTTTGTCATCTTGAAATGATACTTCCCTAAACTGTTCACAACCAAAACCAAAAATACTCCACAAAACCCCAAAAATACTATCCTATAATCCCATCCATAAATTATCCACTTCTTTTAAAATAGTAGTTGTGAATAGTAATTCCTTTTAAGTTACTTGTCTGATGTTTGTGTTTACTTTCTCACTGTACCTGGTTCAGACACTGTGCAGTTTAGCTTGTCACACTGCACATATGCACAAGTTTAATCCAAACGCTCCTTGTGAGGCAGCAGCACAAGTGTGCCACATGCTGCAAACAACAAAGCAGGAACATGCTCTGACTGCCCCCCAAAACTGCTGCAGTAAATTCCTACTATTCCATTCCAACACTGCATAAACCTGTGTACCATAACTTGAGCTTAGGCATATAGTTTTCACAGGAAAAAAAAAAAAAACAAAACAAACCAAATCTTTTTCATTCAGGTAACACTGACTGCAAAAGAGCCACAAGCTTTTCCTCAAAGTTTGAGTGCCCATGTGATGCCCATTCAAACACAATGCAGGATTTGCTTATTACAGTCTTCAGTTATTGCTTTTTAATTTCAAACACTTTTTTTCCCCTGTCCAAGTAAGTTTTTACAGAACAGCCCAGGAAGAAAACTCCTTATACTAACTATTTTGGAAAAAAAAAAACAGCTACTGGAAAATCATTGATTTTTAATCCTAATACACACAAACAACTCAGCATCAGAGCCACATGTCAAAAACAGGTAATTTAATAAAAGAAAAACTTAAAATAATCAGGCTCTTTCATACAATATAACTACAACATTAACAAAAGCATATTTCATTTTACCTAAACAAGAAGTATTTTACAATAAAAAAGCAAAATTATCTTTCCAGAGAATTATTTGACTTATAGGTTTAAACAATAAATGTAGCATAAAATCCTAAACTACAAAGAATTTTTTCACTCTCGGTAAAATGGCTTTTTTTTCTACCACTCTGGTTATTTGATCACTGTTTTTAAAATAATCCACAGTTGTTTTGTCAACATTTTAACAGACATCTGAAAAGGATAAAAGTAATGTCACAAACATGACAACACTTCTGACTATTCTGTAATAATCAATAAACAAAAGGAAATGGAACCCAAATATTCAGATGAGTAAACTAATAGAAATGTGCAAAAACTTAATTGCTAACTGGAGCACAGGCTAATAGTTATAGCCAACTTGAAAAGCATTTGTTCCTTTCTTTCAAGTCCAGCCTCTAAACTAGTACACTCCAGGAATCATAACAAACAAGATTAGCTTCCCTAAAGAACATTTAATTGGGAAATTGTACATCAGCCACAAGATACCTTCATCAGGACAGAAATCAAGCAAAAGCTTCAATTTATTTTTTGACAAACAAGAGTGAGGAATTGGAAACACTACTGCAGCTAATCAAAACAACAAAATACCATAATGCTACCTTCTCCACGAGAACAAAAGCATCAACCACCAACTCCACCCCACCCCCAAGCAGGCTGTTGCTCTCTAACCACAGAGCCAATGCTGTAGACAATGTAATCCCACAGGGAAGACAGAAGGTCACAGACACACTGTGAAATCTTAAAATAAAGTCCACCTTTTAGAAAGACCTAGAAGTACTTTAACGAGACAAAATTTCATTTGGAACAAATAGGTGGATTACAGAAAACAGCCTGTTCTTCTCCTGACTGTCTCTTCCCTCAACACATAGAGGGAAGTCACACTTGCTCAGCGTAGTCCAAAATTAAGGATACGACACTTAAAATAAGCAGCAGCAATCAAGATGTGGCAAGAATGGCAACGTGCAATGTGACACTGCAGGTGTGATTGCGTACTGTATACCAGCAGTGGATCTGTTATTATTCATCAGCTGTAGGTGGCTAAGAGGGTGTCACTTATTACAGTGACACATGCTGCAGCTGGCTAGCCATGATTTAGTATTACCCAGTGTGGTTGAAAGGGATGGACACTACCATTCATTATGATCCAGCGTGGCTTAGTGGCGTAGGGAGGCTGCTACCCTTCCCTGCACCGCAGCATTTGAACGAAGGCAGCTAAAACTCAACAAAGCCCTGGGAATGGTGTGCAGGGAGGAGAGAAAGGCTGCCTCGGTCGCCCCGGCTGACGGAACGGGTGTCCTGCAAACAGGGGCGGAGAGCCCGCCCGCGCTCGGCGCGACCGGGAGCGCTCCGCGGCCAAGTGACAGCGCCGGGCCGGGCCCCGCCGTGCGAGGGGCGC
>WBNO01027768.1:152712-249564 GCA_013400575.1 Peucedramus taeniatus | reverse complement strand
GCGCGCCTCGTGCTGCCCGCGGGCCCGGCACGTGCGCGGCCCGGAGACAGGCGCGGGCTGAGGGGCCGCTGGCGCGGAGCGGGAACCGGGACAGCGCGGAGAGAACGCTTTGTCAAACGGTGAATAGAAAGAGAAGGAGGCTGGGATTTGGAGGCACAGCCCTTAGGAAGACCTCTTAGGTTCCTTACGTGGAATTGTTAACAACGTTTCTTTTTAGAAGTCGGTTTTACATTAAAAGCCCGGTTTCATAATTTTGTTTTCATCTGCAGCTGGAGTGCGTAAGATGGGTTTGTTTAGCAAACAGAAACAGCGGAGTCTGGCAGGGTCCCAGGCAGCCGAGCGAGCCCTGTGGCGACAGACGGCTGCGTGTGGGCACGGGGACAGGAGGCGTCTGCAGCACGGAGCTGCCCGGTGTACGCCGGCCTCTGATACGGCAGAAAAAGAAAACCCCAGTTTTGGATTCATTTAACAACATTACCCCTTCAAGGTGCGGGTCTGATTGTTCATTAGGAGACCAAATTTGAAAACTAATCTTTTCACATCGAGACTTCTGTCTGTTCCAGCTTCCTCTATGGGTTTAGTATAACGTGTCAGCCTAACTTCGGGACAAATGCTACATTGATTTAAAGATTGCTGAGATTCCAAAGCCCACATCTTTTTTATTATGTTAGCTCTGTACCTCTGCTGTCTTCCAAATTACGGAAAAAAATAACAGCTCGGTAATCCCATGAATAAAATTTTGGATTTCTTGCCCACATACGTGCTTCACTGCTTATGCTAATTCAATGAATAATGTCTCAGATAAGTGAAATCACATTTCAAGAGATTCCTTGGTGACAAAGTTTTCTGAACGTCTCACTGTACAAACAGCTATTGTCTCTTGTCATTAAGGGACTTTCCCCATCATGATTCCCCCCCCTCATTAGGTACAAGAGGACTTTGATTGGCTCCCTTGTACGCACAGTTCTCGGCAAAAGCACAATGCATACTGGAAATCCTCTGTATTGTTTGTAAAGAGCAACTCATAATCCCTTTGGAAATCTCTTCCTAAAAACATCTCTTTTTTTTTTTTTTTTCTCCCAAGGCTAAAGAATAAAGAATGATCTCAGCTCATGCTAGCTCCATCCCATTAAGAATAGTTTCTGGATGTTTGCCATGGACTGTCTCTAGATGGTTATTTTATGGGGCCCCTCTTTTAGTGTGTTTTGAATCAAACGGGAAAATCTAAAAATATAGCACACAATAATCTGCAGTGTCTGGACTATTTTAATAATTTACAATGAAGGCACTTTGATTAATAACCAGATTAATTGGATACTGGAGCAGGTATATTATTTCGAAGAATTAATAATGATAGAAACCATTGTAGTCCTTTCCATCACTGACAGCAGTACATTATAAAACAAATAACCATTGATTTTATTTTCTTAAATTATAAATGATCTGCAGTTCAGAAGGCCAGGAATACTATTTAAATCAAAAACAATAGCTTGAACTTCATGTGAGTAGATAATAAGCCTAAAGGTTTTTTTTAAATATTGTTTATGCATTGAATTTTCTTCTTGCTGCTAAAAGTTTGTATTTCACATAGAGTGTGAACAATTCCTATTGACTTTATTGGAAATTGAAAGCATCCACTACCTCAGGGAACTAGACCTCACCTTCTGGCCTGTAATGAATATAAGCACTTCCAGAGCAGAGGTAGAAAATTTTAAATACCAGGTTTGCACCATTTAAATATTTGTGTTTGCTATGCAAATCAGTAGTTTGACTTTTTGATTTAAGCTCAGCTGAGGTTGTCAAAAGGGTTCTGAATCAGTCCTGTCACTTCAGAGACAATTTGGAGAATCACAGCTTGGAGGCACCTTTGAAGGATGTGATTTCCACACGTGTTGGGCCTCACCCGTGTTCCAAGCAGAGGCCCCGCCAGGTGACTCCAGCTGGGTGCTCAGAATCATTGTCACCTTTGAAAATGAAAGGCTGTTCATGCAGAAAATCCAGTTTCACTTGTCAACTGGGGGACAGGACCACCTTGAACTTGGATTCACCAACATGTGTGTATGTGGACAGAGCCACTTGGCCAGTGCTTAGTGGATCTCAGCAGCTTTGTCTTGGGAATCCATACAGTTCCCTGCCTTCTCAAGTGTGGAAAGAGGAGGAAAGACAAGGAGCCCAGCACAAGCCCACGGAATCATTAGGGATCAGGCCCTCTGTGTGGGCAGGGAGGAGGCCTTTTGGCCGGGAGTGTTGTCCCACCAATGGTACTGCAGGACAGGAGCTGCTGGCCAGCAGTGCTCAAGCAGCCCAGCTTTGGAGGAGAAGGGCAGGCAGGAGCAGGGAGCATGAGATGCAAGTTGTGATAACCAGGCCAAAGATTTCAACAGCTTGTTTGACCAGTCCAAACCAAACTTTCTCCAGCTCAGCCTTGGCTCTGGGTTTCCCTTAAGCTCATTCCTTTGGGCACAGCACTAGCTAATTAATATGCTTCTCATTTGACAACTGCTTCCCACCTCACTGGTTTGAAGAAAGATGAGAAAACAAAAGACCTGCACACTTTTGTGTAGAAGCAATCCCAAGTTTCTTATATGCTTAGCACAAGCATGTGAAAGAGGGGCAAAGGGATGAGAGACTCTGTCTCGGATCAGCCTGTCTTACAAAAAAAATCTCACTGTGTGTCCTGTAAAATCCCAGCTATTTTAAAACTCAGTGACCTTAAAAAGCATCGTAGGTAGTGAGAACCACAGTTATCTGGATCTTCATTATAAGGAGCAGGTTTATCTTGAGATGCTGCCGTTTGTAGGTGGTGTAAATCACACATTCTAGTGGTAGGTACTGTGATACAGCCCTGCTGGGATTTCATAAGCACAGGATGTACAGTGTGGTTCAATCGCGTGTCTAGGAAAGCAAATAAACAGGCAGTTGCCCACAGAACATCTCTCAGATTGGAACTGCGGTGCATGTGCCAACAAAAGTTACCACTTAAGCTGTTAGCCAGCCAGCTCAATGTCAGAGGTGTCTGCTCTTCGAAGTGGACGCTGAGGTTCAACACAGCTCAGAGAATTTGCAACATTGTCTTGAGGTTGACAAGGAGAAAGAATAGGCTAGTTAGCAGTCTGCAGCAGGAGCATTGTTAAATAGTTTTTGCTTGTGTGGAAGTCTCAAAGAGGGTGGTAGAGCAAAGAAAAAATCTGAATCTGTGTGGTAATTCGAGCTCAGGTATACCTTGGTTGGGAGTCCCCAGAGGCTGCAGTCAAGCTTGGGCCTAGCTGCGGTGTTGCCTTGAAAGCAAGTGCAGTCCCTTCCCAGTGTAAAGACAAGAAGCAAGGAGTAAAGGAAACATTAGGAAGGAAGAGGGGGAGGGAAGATGAGGTTAGCAGTAATAGCATCATGTGGTGTTATGTAGGTTAACAGTGTGAACAACTTGATGACTTCTATAACCTCTTATTTTTAAATACTTTTCTAGAACAGCCTGCTAAGACACTTTGCATTGTATTAAATTTTGCTCCTCATCCTACCCCAGAATAGTATCTTCACTTATTTTCCACTGGTTGAAATTTTTTGTCATTTTGCATGCAAATTACCCTGTATCCCTCCTTAGTTTTACTGGGCTCTTCAAAGAGCACACCTCTGAACCTCTCTTACACAGCATTCCTCCACTCGTGCACGATGCCTGTCCTCCGGTTCAGTGTGGCACCAGGTTATTCCCTTAGCCCTGCCTCCCATACACAGCCCTCTGCACTCATGGCTGGTGCCATCGTCTCATCCTCAGGGTGCCCCTGCAGGTACCACCAGATGTCAGTGAATCATCCGGAGGCTAAAATGCCCTGGGGGCTGGCAGAGCCTGCCCGCCACACAGCGGGTAGTGCCAGCCCCTGCTCCCAGCATTCACAGGCAGCGGCAGAGCAGGGCTTCCCCGAGTCCCGCCCTGTGCTGCCAGCAGCGTGGCTGCTGTGCTGCCCTGACCTTCTGCCATGGCTAATGTGTGCACGCACCATACCTAAGACTAAACCACAGGATGCAGAATTACAGTCATTCATTACAGGGAGTGCAGCAGGATAAAGTGTAAAGATCGCCATGTTTCCAAAATGTACAGGAGAAGATACAGCTTCTTTTCAGTCTGTTTGATCTCTGTAGGACTGACTGTGAGCTGAAGACACCTAAGGAAGTTATTTGCATCCTGTTGAAATCAAGAAAATGGGGAAGATTGAACAAGTTGATTAGAATGTAAATCATCACAAATAATTAACAAAAGTAAGATTTAAAGATTATACAACTTCAGTTGTTTTATTGATTTTATTAATACATAAATACAAATCGATTTTGCACTGCTACAGTTGTGAATTGGTGTGAATACAGATGTTTTTCTGCAGGAAAACATTTTAACCAGATGTGCTGTTGCAGTTCTGTTGTTTTCCTGATGTGTATCAATTCACATCTACACTCAACCCCAAGCCTGTAATTTAGTGACTGAGTTAGAGCTGATTTTTTCAGCTAGTCTGGTCTCTCATTTGTTAGGCTCTTTGAGAAAATATATGCTGACAGACTTGATCTCTATCTGTAAGTAAAATGTGTTTTTTGAAAACAAAGAATGAAAACTCATTCAATTCTACAAAACACAGGAGAAATACACACTCTTAATTATACACATTTTTCTTACTTACAGGGAATATGTAACAGAACAATGCTTAAGGAAATTTGAGGCTAACTATAACAAGGTACAAAAAAAGAATTCATCAGCCTACTATAAAAGAAAACCACAAACTGCACATGACCTCTTGATAAAACTATCGCTAAAAACCCGTTTGCCACTGTAAACCATCCCATTTTACTATGTATTTGGAAAGTCCTTGTCCCAATGATAGCAACACACTACATCAAAGGAGGAAATATGGACGGAAATCTTTAACCTATAATTCTACATGCAAATATGTGCACGCAGGAATTCCGTCTATAGAGAGAGGAGTTGCGAAATTAATTGATTCACAAGTGTAAAGCTGGATACCATATAAATGCTCTTTGGAGAATTTAGTGACAGGTGAGCCTCATTCTTGTCCCATATACAGAAGTTAAACTAATTTTGTGTTTAGTTGCTTACAGACAGCCCATGGCAGTGGGCTATTAAGATAATACTTGTTTTGGGGCTGTTTATTTAAATAATTTAGGAGGTTATACAGTCTTGAAACAGAAGATAGTCTAAAGGCATCGAAGAACATGTAATCCTAAAAAATATTTAACTTGTAATACTGCCATGTTGATATCTATTTGGGTAAACAAAAGTTCTAGTTGTTGTGGACTTAGTCTAGCTTTCATACTATTATCATTTTGCTGTTCCATAGACCATTTTCCATAATCCTTCTCCTGACAATAGACTGACTATTTCTGTCCAGAATTATTGAAAATAAGTTCCATAAAAATTGCTTGAGAATGTTGCTCAGATCCAGAATGGCTGACACGTTTTACTTTTTTTCCTCTTAGGGAATTACACATGACCTTTTAATGCTAAAGTTCATTAATGCTTGGTTATCATATTGATGAGCTTTGTATAAATGAATGGATGAACAGATAAGTCATAACTAAGGTAATGATCTTACGGTTGTTATGGAGGTAACTGAAGATATGTCATGGATGATAATTACTTAAAGAATTTATCTATAATTTTATTTACTGTCATTCTTGGTTGAGGATTCACTCTCTCTTCTTTAATCTTAACAAGTGGTGTTTCATTTTTAATGTTCTAGACAGCCATATCTTTTTCTAGAAATGCAGCTCTCCAGACATTCTTATTACTCACAGTTTCATTATCAGTTTGTTTTTCTCCTCATTACTGGCACTGACCTTGCCAAGAGCTAAGCACATGCATAATTTTACTAGTGCGATTAGACTCATTAAAGCTAATGGGATTAGTCAAGAAAGTAAACCTACTTCTGTTTAAGTGTTTGTTGTTTGAGGTAGTGCTGCTAGAATCAAGATGAGGAAAGTCTGGAAGGAATTCAGACTAAACAATAATTTTCATTAGATTTCATACAAAGAGAAATTCAAAGTTTTTTCTCTTGACCCAACCCTGATTTGTGATCAACCCAAGGTAGTTTTACACTGGAGGTGAGCAGGGATTTCCTAACATTGTTTTTTCTTCAAAAGATGGGGGCTTGTCAAGAATTAAGATGGTCTCAGCAAACTTTACGAGGTTGTTTCTCAAGTTTAGGATGAAATTTTAAAATTAAATATAATGAGACAGCCACCAGCCCAGCAACAGAGGCTGAGTATAACCTGATAGCAGTGTTGTGATGCTGTGCCTTGGGAGACTCTGGTTCCCCCCAGGAATATTTCATTAATGTGGGGAGATTGAGAGAGGCAAATCCAGAAAAGGTTTCCTCTTTCTGCACAGAAATAGGAAGATAGCACTGAATTCCTCTTGCAGAGGAATGGTCTCACAGTTAGAACATGGGCTTACAGCTTGGGTGTCTTGCGTATAAAATCCTCAAGAGGTGTTTATGCCAGTATAAAAGTGGGGAAAAAGTCTACAGGATTTCCTTGCTATTACTCCTACCCTACCTTTGTTCCTCATTTTGAATGCAAGTCTGCTGTTTTTTGACCTGCCAGCTGAAAACCTCCCAGAACCATTATAACAGGCAGAAATACAATGTTTAGAGTGCACCTGGTTTTCAGCCCCTTTCTTTGAGAGCCATCTCAGCTAGGGCTGAGAGGGGAGGAACATGGAGCAGTTGCTCCATCCATCCCAGGGAACTTCCCTTCTGGACTGTCAGGACAATTTTATGAAGACTGGTAACACAGGCCAGACATAAAGTGCGTGATTATTAACTCCATCATGCTTTAATTTGTCCTTTCTGACCTCTGATGAGCTGCCTCATACACAGTGAGTTATAAAAAAATCTGACCTCTAACAGAATCAAATGCAGTAGCAGAGTAGCAAAGTAGTTACTCTGCTATCATTTCAGAGCAGTAAATCTCCTATGGCCTTGGAGAAAACATCATTTGTGGGCTTTCACCCATTTTATACCTTCCTTTCAAAACAAACATGTATTTTGGTCTCTGATAAATACAAATGACAAGTAATATTTATTTAAGCCGCAGAAAGGCTGTTTGTAGTCTATAAGTTAAAATTCTTAGTTAATACTGACTCCTGTACCCTGTCTTTTTCTGTGCAGAGGTTAAAAACCAGAAAGTCCATCACTGCAAAGTCTAATATCGGGTGGTAGATATATTTAACTATTACTCACTTTTCTCTAGGAAAGCAATTGATCTATGCCCCAATGCTCACAATTTTATTAACATTGGAAAGAGCCATGTGGTGTTCATATAGTGTTTAAGCTCCATGAAGTCTCAGAGCCCAAGGTTTTCTGATTTCTGGTGGAGGAGGAGGACTGGAGTGACAGTTAGGGGTGCACCGGTCCCTACTGTATATACAGCTGTTGCTGTGCAGGGGAGGGAAACGCAGGGTCTGGCTGTCTGTTCCAGACAAAAAGAAATGGCACATGCTATTACTTCCAGATCATTGCAGTCCCTGCACCACCATCTGCTGGGGGTCAGAGCAGTTGTCCAGGTCGGCGTCAGTCATGCACAAACTCAATGCCTTCCACCGAGCTGTGCCCAGCAGTACATATTTACAAGAACAATAAAGCGAACCTGCTCCCTGGACACAGGCACCACAATGCTCCATCACACTGGGAACAAAGGGGCACAACGAAAGTTGATATGCATTACAAAGGAGGTTCTCGGGGATCACAGCTTTGTGATTTCAGGCCGTAACACAAATTGAAGGGAAGAAAAACTGTCACCAATAAGCCCAGACCTAGTGATCATTGTATTTGTAATTGACGCAGCATTGCTGAAAGGATGCCTGGGTCTCTGTGTTTCCCCTTTTCCTATTGTTAAAGTCTTCTGTGGAAAACAGTTAAATGGGAAAAGCTTTGATGGTAAATATTGAAAACTTGGATATGTTATTCTGTAACAGCAGCAAGTTAATCTCTGCCACTTACCCTAGCTTGTCCATGCAGATCTCTTTTTCTGGGGCTTATGCCATGTGCTGGAGCGAGATGTGGAGAGCCCTGACTGACGTAAACTGAACAGTTCCTGGAAACTGGATGAGTACAACTGTGTCACTGTGATGTTGAAACCAAATGAGCAGTTTTAGCATCTCTTCGGCCTAACAACAGCTAGTGAGTAATTCATTTCTCCTGCTAAAAACGGCTGCTTCACCACCAGAGTGACACATCAGGCGTTACTGTCAGTGCTGCAAACCTTTCACTTAGCGCTGTCCTGCACCCTTGGCTGAACATACGCGTACAGGCGTGACACCCTTGGGGCCTAGAGCTCGAGGTGGCTTAGCTGGCAGTACTTTAAGGCATAGAGGTAAAAAGTACAAGCCTTCTTTTAGGTCTGGGCTAGCTTGCTGCAGAGCTACATCCAGTGTTTGGGTGCTGCATCAAAATGGAATGCTCAGTGCAGAGGAGTTTGCATTCAGCTGAGTTTATTAGTTTGGTCTCAGCATCAGCACTGTTAAAACAGGCAGCAGTGCCAGCATGGGGTGAGAGAAATAGGCAGCAGTTCTGGAAAGCTATGAAAAGGGCAGGTGGAGCTGCACCCAGAACATTTTTCAAGTGAGGCTCATTGCCAAATAACTAGAAACTATGCTGTGCTAGCAAAAACACATGAAGGACTGCTGTAGTTCCTGCCTCACATAGCTACAGTGTCTGTCACAGCACTAGCACGTACATAATCTTTGACATTTCATCTGATAATTAGTGGTTTTGGCACAAGTAAGCACACTCTTGTTAGGTCCTATCCTCAGTTGCTTTTTACTAAGCATCACTCGTCATTTTTGCAAAAAACCTCCAGTTCATGTAATGTTTGACAGCCTTTTTGGATGATTTGCCTGAAACATGATATGGAAGAGGAGACCTCCAGGTAGCTGCACACACATGTCTTCTAGACTCCACCTTCCTGGCCTCACTGGCACCAGGACACCCCAGCTGCTGGAGCCGCAGAGCTGGTTCTGGAGCCTGCGAGGGCATGCAGAGCAGCCTTTGCTTGTTTCCTTGGAGAACCTCACCAGCTCAGTTACATATCTGTACTTGGAGGACACTTTCCCTGAGCCATTCCCTACAGAGCTGAACTCCACAAGTTCATACTGCAGTTAGGCAGGCTTTCAGCAGTGGGTCAGAGCTAAAAGAAATATTTTTTTTTTACCATCTGGTCTTGTGGAACTGTATTCGAAGTAAAAGTTGCAGAAGAGTAGTCAATGTATATCTTAGATGCATTTACATAATAAAATATATGTAAAGTGTATCTCTAATTTTGGGGAGGAAAAGGCAGGGGATGGAAAGCTGGCAGAGTGGCTCTGTGAGGATATTAGTAATAAAATGAAAGGACAGAAAGCCTTCAACCTGTAGATAATTGATGTGCATCTGCTCCTAATGTGTGGGGACTGAAAGCCATTTCCATTAGTAATCCAATAGAAGTGATTGTCCTGTATGTTTAGTCCACCATAGAGAGGTGCTACATTGTGGAAATCATCTTGTTTCAGTGCCTGCTTGCACCCCTGCTGGAGGCTTTATTCTACCAGCCAGTGACTGGATTAGTGTAGGGAATAGTCTGGGTTTCCCAGTCATCCTTCTGGACACAGTTCAGACATTGAGGAACTTGTTGTAGTACAAGGTGCCCTTGCCCATAACAACTAGACAATCTTTAAGGTCCCTTCTAATCCAAACCATTCTAGGATACTGTGATATTCTTCACATAATGCCAGGGAAATTTAGAACTGGTCTCATGTATTCTGCAGATAAATAAGGGACTTCAGTATTCAGGAGGAACTTTACAGGTCTTGTAGTCACTAGCAAATGTAAACACAAGAATAGATACATTCTGACTAATAAAATAAGTTTTCTGATAATAATAAAGCTTTTACTGAATGGGCAATCAAACAATTGTGTTGGTACTCTTGTTCTTTGACATGTTACCTGTAGACCATGCTCTTGTTGGTGGAATATTCCCTCCTCCTCAATCAAATGTGGCATACTTAAATGCTGTCCTGGATAAACCATAGTCTTAACTTCTGTGTTATAAGTCTATTATTGCAGGCAAAAAAGATTTGTTTTTCTTAATTGCCTAGATGAAATTAATCTATATTGTGTCCAGCTCAGTGGGTATCCAGTTATGCATTCACCTTAGGAGTCTAATGTTGAAACCCTGTAGCAACCAGGAGCTGCTGAGTGGAAGCTTTTATGTTTGGGTACTTAAGTGGGAGATGAGCTGTTGGGAAAATCTAGACCAGAATAATAGTTTAATTTTTTTTATTGACTCTTTTATTTCATTAATGTTACCCTTTATCTCCAAGGTTGTAGATGTGTTTTTGTAAAGAGTAGTTCTGCAAGTTACTACATCTCTGGGCAACATAAATTCAGCCCACATCAGGCACAGCATGTTGAGTCACAGCACAGAGAATACATACACATCATGGCTGTTCATGCCAGCTTTATTCTTTATGCTGAATCAATGACAACTATTGGAGAAAACGTGATGTTTGATCAAACCCAAATTGCACAGAGGGAACATTTGGCCTTTTTGAATAAATTTAATCTTTCACCTTCAGCTGTGCCAATTGAATATATTGCATCAAGAAACAGTGATGTTTTTGATCTGAGATTAACTGTTGTAACTTTGGATTTACTGCCTGGTGGAGCCTTGGCCTGATTTTTACTCCCAGACCACTTATATGCTGTTTCTTAACATACCTTCCTTGAACTCATTTTCAAATCTACTAACCTGTCTTCTTCCTACCTGTTCTCTGAATTCTGTCTGCAATAGTGTCTGCCAGTTTCTAATGCCTAATGGCCAGATAAATGACCATTAGGAAATAATGGATTAATAAAATACAATTATGTATTTTTATGAAAGCAATGTTTTAGCAATTTAGGCCTAGGGCAGCTGGCCTAGGACATATATATATGGTTATCATGGACTTTTGTTGCTTTTATACTGCATCCCTTCTCACTGCTTACTCTGCCTACTTACAGATTGTATTTTAGCCCCTTGAATTTGCCTAATCAAATAAGTCTTTGCAGTGGTATTTCCTAAGTATCATATAGGAGGTTCCTCAAACAAATTGGAGATACTTAAAACTTCATGAGGGAGAAAAAGCTTTTAATATTTAAATATGCTCCCATTGTTTGGGGTGGGTTTTTTTTTGTTTTGTTTTGGTTTGTTTTTTTTTTTGTTTGTTTGTTTTTTTGGGGTTTTTTTGTGTGGTGTGTTTTTTTTTTAATAGAAATCTTCTAAAAGGAATATTCAAAGGGTTCTCTCCTTTATAAACTTAGGAAACTTTTGACTTGTCGCTTATGTTGATTACAAATGCAGCTGTTATTACTCGGTTTTTACTTGCACATTTTAGGCCATTGCATTTTGTTAGTGATTGAGTAGCACTTCACTGAGCAATAGAACTATGTTTGCTCAGCTTAAATACTGCTGCAAAAGAAGCACAAGAGAAAAATGTCTTTAAGGTTCTACAGAAACTCTGGCTAAGCTGCAGTAGTGGACTGGAAAGAGATATGGCAGAGAGATAAATCACAGAAGTTAAGGAAAAATTGCTAGAAAGGCAAAGGGAGAGACTGTTGCTTTGGTAAATAGAGAGAGGGGTGGCTGAGCAGACAGCATCAAATTGCTCCCCATCTCTGTTCTGGCACTTGCAGATCTATTGAAAACAGGCCAGAAGGACATGCTGAATTTGTTACTCCCGTGTGCCAGCCTTTTCTGCAGCAGCAAGAGAAACCAATCAGTGCTGCTTCAAAAGCAGCTGGAAACTGAGAAATCCCTGGTCCCCTGCTGCCTGGCAAGCAGCAGTACAGGGTCTTCTCAGTTTCCAGCCACTACAGAGGCTCCATTGACAAAATGTGTGCGGCATTTGAAGGAGCACAATGTGACAATGAAAGAACCTGAGGGAAACAAAACAGGGAAGGAGGAGAAAGGAAGAAAGGGGGGAGAATTAAATGGGAATGAGGGAGCAACTGAAGACAGGAGGACAAAAATCAAAAGAAAAATATGCTAATCACTGCAAAAGGGGCAATAAAAATAAATCATCCTTGTCATATTTGACACCTCTGCACTGCTTTATCAAAGAGTATAGTTGTGATAGAAAGACTAGAGAAAAAGAGGTAAACTTTACTAATGTTTGCTTTCATTGCCTCCCTGAGATACAGACACGCTTAATTTAGTCCCCTACTTTCACAAATACTGTTGCGAAGTACAGAGTGACTGGAAGATGCCAGATACCACACAGGGGACCACATGGCACTGTGAATGGGACAGCTCCTACCCTCATCCTCTGTTTCTGAGAGAAGCAGAAAGATTTAAAGAGCCCAGTAAATCAGGAGAATGGTACCTTACTGTTGCTCAGAACAACCTGGAGAGAAAACAAATGCTGCCCAAAATAAAGCAAGGCAGCTGGCTTGTTTTCTCCTTTCCTTTGTACTTCATTGCATCGGCTATGAGAATGTGTAGCAGAGTGGAAACCAGAGTACCACCAAGAGCTCAGAGCAAAGCAGCTTGGCTGGGTTTTATTTCTTTCACCTCTGTCTGCCTGGTCATGAGGTAGGACATCCAAAAGGGGTAGCAAGCGCTCAGGGCATATACCTGTGGTACATTAATCTCCCAGCTGTTCCCACTTATGCTGCTTGTTCAGGATGAAGGGAGATCTGGTTGTGCCAGAACTAAAGTTAGTTACAAAGCAACTAAACTGGAAGGGACTTCCCAAATATCCTCACATGACTCATGGAGTTTTTATTGGAGTTCATGGGTCCAGCTCAAGCTCCTTCAAATTAAAATCCCCTGAAACATATGCTGGGTGAACACAGTGTCTTCAGCACCAACTTTTTCACTCCAGATAGCTGTTCTTACTTGGAATAACTTGGTACAGTAACACGCAGAAATTAATAGTACTTGGGAGAGAGCACTGGCATCTACAGATTTTCTGGAAATTCTTTGTACTTTTTGAAAGGTCAGAGAAGTGCACCATAAAAACTGAGACAGAAGAAAAGAACTGTTGCTGTTAGTTTCAAGAGGGAATATCAGCCAGGAACTGAGAAGGGGATAAATTTTGTGTTGCTCAAGTTGAAAATGAGTAAACTCAGTTTATGTGCATTTGCCTTTGAGCACTGCACTGTCATCATCTTAAATGAGCTTATCTTTTTAAACAAAGGAAGGCTTCTGTCCTGGTGACAGGAGTTTTGCAATTAATAAAGCCTTCTTAAAAAATTCTCATTTATCATTCAGGTTTAAAATAAAATGCTTCCATTTGCTCTCTTAGCTTGACAGTTATTTTCAGTCATGAGTATTATTCCTGTAGTTACTGCTTAGGTAAAAAAAAAAATCTGTTTCTCCAAAGCAGACTTAATTTGAGCATGACCCATAGCCTCTACACAATCCCAGTATTTAGATCAGTGATCAATTTGTCTTTCTCTGTAGGAGTAGTAGATAGTGTAGAACTGATTTTTTGTGATATTCTTATTAATGAGTTCCTGGGTGTTATAATTTTGGAAGAACCTATAAATGCTTTAGAAGTTGTAAAATGAGACCACCATCGTGTGATCAGGAATCACCCATTGTGTAGTGGGTTAAGAATGAGATGTTTTAGTTTTTTATTTCATCTGTTCAGTTCATGTATAGTAGATCAAAATCGGCACCATATTTTCAAATTTGCCATTTCAGATTTTTTTTAATCTAAGTTAATTTAAAGGAAAAGTATCTTGCTTCATCTCTAAAATCTTAGCTGTATTTTTTATGTCATAGGAGGAGATGATAGCAAGGGCTGTAGAGGAACTACCAGCATGATAAATAAATGCATAGAGATACCTCTCAAAATACTGGGCAGAAACCCAGTATCTAATGCTTTCTGGATTTTTTTTCCCTTTTATGTTTTTCTCATGGACTGGCTCTGATTACATTAATGAGTAATTTATCATAACAGAAACACATCACCATATTAAAGTAGTTAGTGCTGAGAATCAGTATGTTTGTTATAAACATTACAAGGATTCGAACTTCAGGCTGCCTTTAACTTGATCCCTTGGATTGGCTCTTCTCACCATGCAAGCTGCCCAAAAGCTGCCCAAAGGCCCACTGGTTGGTTTGGACTCGTAACATCCTCGCTGGAGTGCATTTCATGTGCACTGAGCACAGCTTCTGGGTTAGTTCCCTGTGAAGGGAATTCAGTGCTCCTGTGCACCAAAACTGCTCTGGGAGCTGAGCCAGTGTGCAGTAAATGGGAACAGTGAGGGGGTGGGATTTGTTGCAAAACTGCATTGCTGCTCTGAACCAAAATGGTAAATATATAGTCAATCATTTGTATTTTTATGCCTTTGGGAAGGCACTGCATATTTTTCTCTAGTGTGCAAACCAAGCAGTTTTGCATGATAAACCTCAAATGTGTATTTGAATACTTTTCTGACCAACAACCTCTGGGAAGTTCTGTGTGTTTAGTGATGCAAAGAGAAAGCAAGCTGCACTGAATCATTATATAAGCAGAGAAATCCTTACATGTGTGCTTCACATGCAACTCAGAATTGTAGATTTTATTTTATCAAGTGATAAAAATTGTGGCTTTCACAATACAATGATGAAAAACTGGTTTCCTAGCTTCAATTCTCCAAAAAAGAGAAAGTGATGGGTTTGCCAAATCAGGAAAACAGACTAATTTTCTATGATCAAAGAAGACCCTGCACTACATAGGGTTTCATGAGAATGCATAAAGAGCGAAGAAAAAAAAGCCCAAAATCATGTAGTCTTCATTTAAAGCAATGTGCTTGATATCATATAGTACATAGAGGTAATTTTCATGAGATAAGAAGTGAGAACTTTTGCGTGCTAATTTTGACTTTGTCAGTGAATTCAGCTTTTGTCAAGTCATTACTATGCAGTTTCCCACCTGAGCAAAGGAATGTTAATGTTTTGAAGGAAAGAGTTCAATACTTAACAGTTTACCTTTCTGATTTCCTGTTTATTCATTTGAGTGAATCATTATTTTGCTCTTAAAAGGCTGCTGAATTTCATTTACTATTGCTGGCTAACTTTTTGCACTAAATGTTTTAATTTTGGTTACTCACATTCGTGTAATTTCAGTTCCTTGGCTGGATTGCTACAGCTCAGACAAAGTTCTTTTGCAGTTGCTGGTCTAAGTACAAAATTGAATTTCAGTTAATTCTTGCATATATGTTTTTTGCATTTCTTCTCAACAAGTGATCAGGCACATTTTGAGTGAATGCTTATTTCCAGAACCCAATAGAAAGGAATATAAAGTGAGTGGGTAAAAAGCGTTTGATGGCGAAAAAAGGAGAATTCCTATAGTAGTGTGCTCCAGTGGCTTTGTGCTAATGCTCTTGAATTTCTTCCACTGGGGTCTGATCCATAAAGGGATTTGGTTACTTAAAATAGCAGTTATGTCCTAAAGTTCTTAGTATGTGCTATTAGAACTTCATCTCAGCTTCTGTTTAAGCTTAATACAGTACACCCATGTTCACACCACAGATTATAGCCACAGTCTGCCTTTGAGACTGCTTTGCTACCTGCCCAAGAGAATGGTGGCACCTGAAGTGATAGACATTGCAGTAGATTCAAGCAAATGTGCTGTACTGCCACCAGTATGCCTGAGCTCACTGAGAGCCTTCCTATTCTGACCTGGGGGCTCTTTTGCCCCCTGTGATAGTGCATTTGCACATATGCAGAGGTATGTCTGTCAATTTGCAGGTTACTGCTGTAAAGACCTGACAGACAGACCAGCTCTGATGCCACAATGCTGGTACTATCCAAAGGGCTTTGTTTGGTGTGAGCTCAGGAACAGGAAAGATTTCTTCTTGTAAAAGGCTGCCATCCACTTTTATGCAATATGCAGTTTGATCCATATTCTTGACAGTTATATTTTGAGGATAGTGTCCCAAACTGTACTTTCCCTATTCCCAGATGAGAGGCTAAGTTTGCCCAGAGAGTTGCAAGATGCTGCTTCCCAGGGAGCTGTCAGTCAGCTGTGACTCCAAACTCCTGGTATGTCATTCCTAATTAAAAACAGCTTCTAGAATGTCTTTTTCACTCATGCCTTGAAATATCATTCTAGTTTAGGAAACTTTCAGACACAGCCATGCTCAGGCACTGCTTTCTGAGTCTGGAAGAACACAAACCTATATTCACCTTCTGGACATCCTCTGCTTCTGGGCACATTACCTCCCTTTGTAGTCCTGGTCCTAGAACAACACAAGTGTATTCGTCTTCTCATAAGGAGATACTTTTGTAAAGTTTTCCACTTCAGTTTTGCAAAACCAAAAGTTTCCTGATGGTCTACAGATAGCTTCAGATCTAGTTTTTAATCTGAACTGGAGGCTCTCCACAAGGATGTTTAGAGATCAGGTCTCAGTTCAGTTTGGTGATGAAACACCAGGAGTTTAGTCTTCAAGGTGTTTCTGATTTTCTTCTTATAATGAAACACCAAAATGTAAAGTATCTCCCCTTCCACCCAAGGCTTACAGCAAGAGCTGTAGGAATTGTCACAACTGCATCTCGCAAACAGAGGTTTCTTTATAAGTTTAGCACACTTTTAAACTTTCAGTTTGGTCATCCTTTTAAAATTTGATCCCCAAAAGAAAGCTTGAAGAAATCCCTAGTAATTATTAATGGGTCACCTGGCGTATCATGGAGCTCAAAACTTCTTACCCTCAACCATTAACCAATACATTCCTATTTTCAAGTAAGAATACAGAAACAGACAGCTCAGGCTCTTACTTTGGCACAATCCATACAGATTAATTAAAAAACAGGCCCAGTACAAATTATACCAAAAGAAAAAAGTCCAAAGCATGAAAGCAAGCCAAAAAAAGAATTACATCATTTCCTTGTATCTTCCCTAAGGATAAGGAACTGGAGAGTATGAGTCAGTCTCCAGAAATGAAATAAAAACAGGCCGGCTTTTAGTGACTTATTCTTATTCTTACTTTCTGGAGCAGAGCAGGCCATCAAGTACAAGCAGCAGAAATCTGACTGCCTGACAGGTTTTAAAATAGGAGTGAAGATGTACTTGTGAGTAGCTTGGCTTTCTGGTTTGTGACAAGATACAGTGACCAAGAAAAGTGGACTTGAAAATGGGGCAGCACAGCAGGTTGTGGATATCCCATCTCCTGCTGCTTACAGTCAACCACAAAGTCAGTGTGCTCTGCAGCTATTATGGGTGAAGTATTTTCAAAGCTCCCTGTAGTGAGGAGAACACGTTACATGTCCTTTTGGATGCTCAAGCCTCTTTCTTATACCTCTCCTTTCCAGTCTGCAATACAGAGGTGCTGTGAGGAGGAAGCAATGGATGACTTATAACTGCTTTCTTGGTATAGGGACAGCACATTTTGTCTGTGACTTACCACTTTGGTATGTACATTTTGCCATGTACTTGCCTTGCTCTCTGTCAAACATCACAGTTTCAAACATTCTGGCAAATTACATTTAATAATGAAATATATTTTCCTGCTTAATAGTTCAGTGAGAATGATCTGGAATATTCAGAAGCTTTCTGCTGTGCCTAAATGGTGTTGTTCACTTCTGCTTAAATAAAGCTCAGGATAACAAAGGATCAACTGTTTGTGCCAGGGGTTCATTTAACATCATCATTCACATTTCCTTTAAAATCAAGGGTATTCACAAGGTCAATGTCTCTAAGGATACTTTGACAGACATAATTCTCTATTGTTTACATTGGTGAATAAAACAAAGGGCAACACAACATATCTTTTGGTCACACTCTCCAGTGCCTGTGAAGTATTTCAGTGATCAAACCTGGTAAGTTTCAGAACTACTCTGGAGCATCCCAGATCTGAGTTTACAAGGCAGAAAGTTTATTTACCCAGCTCAAGTTTCATAGTCCCCCTGAATTTCATTTCAGAAGGAGAAGATTTGGGGTGCATTTTTGCCCATATTTTAAACTTCTTTTTTTGTTTGTTTTGGTTTTCACCAGTAATTTCTGATCTCTTCTGTCTTTTTAGGTCATGTCCTCTCGTTCTTCCAAATAGGTAGTTTGGTGAGCACAAAGACATTTAAAGGGCTTCAACCAAGTTAAAATTGTGTATAGAATTGATGGAAGACTTAAGACGAGAAAGTGGGAAAGGCTTACCTGGAAGTATACAAANCCCCCCCCCCCCCCACCCCTGCTCTGAGATTCATTTGACTGTATCACAATCCCAGTTTTCATGTTTTCATGTAAAAATAACTCCCTCTGAAAAGATACTGATATCCCTCCTGGTGCCTGCATGTACAATATGAAACAGTACCTGTGAGCAATGCTGATGTGCATCATGAAGTTCAAAGTGTTCAGTAGCTTCAGGGCTCCCTGACAACTTTATCAAATGACCTCATGTATAGGATGAGAAAAATATGAAGTTATTAAACCCTCCAAAACCTTGGCTTTTGCAGTATTGATCTTTTGCCACTGTCAGCCTATGAGGGGCAAATGGGAATGAACCATGGGATGGGTGTGAGAAGCCAGGACCACGCAATTTCATGTCACGCTGTGCCTTGGGCAGAAGTTTCCAGTCATCTGACCCTGTCCTCAGCATCTGTTTCCCCGAATTGCAAATAGTTCCATTACCATCATGCTGTTTTATGTCCTGCAAATGCAAATTTGCCCTGCGACAGAATGAGTCCTATGTCTGATGGAGATTTCGCCATCCCGTATTGTGTGTGTGCCGGTCCTACGTAAGCCTAAGAAAAACCTTCTGATGTGTACTACTGATTGTTTACATATGTTATCAGAGGGGAAAAAAAACAGGAAAGGAAAGCTGGCAGCTTACACTGCCAAGAGACCTGGCAGTGTCTATAATCACATTTAGATAATTTCCAGTCAATAGATTTTGTTTTCATTTTTAAAAAAGGCCTTCCTAGAAAGTTGCTGCACTGTTCTTTTTACTCTGTTACAGTCAGTCCAGAGGAATACCTGCAATGGCTCCTGTCCTTACAAACAAAGCAGGCCACATCAGGAGGTGTTTTCAGAGAGAAGGTGGAAGGTGAGGTAAGAGAATGTGCTTTATACCAGTTCAAAATATTTAACACTGCTCAGAGCTGTGATTATGGTTCAGTATGACAAAGGTCTTGTAATGATAGTGAAGTCAGAGACTTCTAATGCAAATAGAAATTGATGCCAAAAGAAGATGAACTTTGGAAACAGGGCATATTTCTCATCTTCAGGTCAAGCTCTATAATGGGACTAAAAAATATGAGCACTGGAGGACTGGGACTCCAGTGTCTAGGAATTGCCTGTAGCAAGAGAGAGTGTTTCCTTAGCCTGCTAAGCCAGAAGAGCTCACTGCTTCTCTGAAACAAAATACTAGAGGGAGTAGATACCAAAGCAAGTTTAATTAATGTCTAATTAAGTTAGTGTGTTTAAATCTGTCTTCTTTCAACTATTCTGCTCTCATTCACATGTACATGGTATAATGGAGACTTTTTCAGGGTGAAATAGAAGGCGCAAACTTACATGAGCATCTCAAGTAGTACAGTTCCAGCTAGTCCAGGCCCAAGCCTTGGGAGCCTTATACTATTAATACAAAACTTTTCTCATAGAGTTAAGCATTTGAGGACTGAAGACTGCAGTTTTTGAAAAAGCTGACTCATTTTACAATAACAGTCTTAATACTGTCTCTGCCCAAAGACACAGAACATGAGCAAAAATAAAATGTAAACTTTAATATCAGCATAAATATTAGCCATTCATATTAGCATCATCCAGAGAGAAAAAAAAGGAAGTTAAAATGCAAGCAGTCACAGAGATAAGGAACTCTAGTACGAAGTCCATGTGAGAAGATGCAGTGTTATTGGCATCAAAATTTCTTCTGACATCTTAGTCATCAGAAGCACAAAGATGGCAATGGATGCTCCAGAGGAAGTAGGGCAGTGATAAAATCACTTCACATCCAGCATCCGATTCCAGGTGTACACTCAAAGTGGAAGGACTATTTTTGTACACATGTAGAAATGTGACAAAAGCTATCTGCTTTTGACATCTAAATGAGACACACTGAAGACTAAAGTTAGCACCCTAGTTTTACTAGGTGTTACTTTCCCTTCCCTAGAGAAGGGAAGACCAAATAGCACCTATCAGATGCTGAAGTAGCTTCCAGGTTACAGCATACACTCCTTCCCTCCGTCCTCCACTTGGAAATCATGTCATAAGATCATGTCAGACATTCTGGCTGTTAGGTCACATATTCCAATACAAAAATGCAAGGCATAAGAAGTTGTCAATGATATAAAGAAAAACAAAGTAATACTTGTCAGCTGAGATATCAAAGGAAAACCACAGCTGAAAAGGAAAAACAAAGATGCTGTGCAGTCAGAACTTGGTGGAAGCTATCATCTTTTGCTGTGTTTTCCTTTTGAGAGGGAGAAAGATGTTGTCTCCTAAAGGCTGGCAATGGTAGGGCATTGGTGTGCAAAACTTTTGTACTCCAGACCAATAAAAGTAGAAAAGAAAACAAGCTTGAAATAAATGGACTTTCATGTCCAAATCTCCATCCAAAAGACCCAATCCTGGTCTGAGCTACTTCAGATAGCAACAGTCATTGGTGCCAGACTCCCATACATACCCCTACCTGTCAACTTTTTACAGGTTTGGGAGTAGGGTGAAAGGCTGGATGAGTTAATCCTGGTTGAGGTTACCCTGGTTCCCCAAGGCAGTCTGACTTGGAACATATTTGAGTTTAGCTCTTTTGGAAGAGCTGTCTGACTTCTTTCCAGGAGAAGAGTGAAAGTGGACCAACACTGTTTTTACAGAAAAACCTTCATCCACCTTGATTTCACACTTATGACTCCTGCAAATGTCAGATAGATTGTGGCTCAGAGCAGCTCATGGTAGTGGCAGCGACAACTTCTTTCCACTGGTTTCTTTAATTGACCATTTCCCTTACAGATTTGAAAAGAGATGAATCAAAACTAATTGCTTGCTTAAGAAGTAATGCTGTCTTACTCATTAAACTTCATTGTGGCACTGGGCACAGACACTTGAATGGTCTGGAAAATATGAAAAGAATTGGCTGGGGAACAAAAACAGAGCTGATATGTGATAATGGCAGAAACAGAAGTAGAAGCTTTATAATAAAGGCAAATCCCTATTGAATGCCTCTCTGTCTTGCTTTAAAGAAATACAGAGAAGCACGCAAGATGTACAGATAACTGTAATACAGGCAGTATTTCTCACTGCAGAGTTTAAGGAAAGAAGGAAATGCTTCAAGGGTTAGTTCCTGACTATATGGAATATTGCTGGAATGAAGGCAGTCAGCTGGAGTTCATCCTGATAGTCCCCCAAACCGTTTTATCACAAAAATGTACTGTAATCAGTAAGAAGCAGTCACAGTATTTTCCCACCACTTTCATGCTTTAAAGGCAGATGGGGGAAGGGGAAGAGTGTGGGGTTCATGGTGCATGTGAATGATGAGCTTGGTCCATGTTTAAAAAAAAAAATCTTGTGGAAAGAGAAAAAAACCCAAACTATGGTTGCCTGTGAACTTCAGCTTTCCTCCTGCCTATTGATTATTTGTTCTATTTGTTAGGGCAAGGTTGCTTGCATAGTTGTTCATATGTTGCATCAAAGGAATAAAGATGAGTCACTAAACAGAGGGTGCTACATTTTGTAATGTCTTTGCATCTGCTTCCACTGTTACATAACCAGCTGGAGAGAGATTTTAGAAGCAACAGTCCTTCTTCACAGGTTGATCACTAGATTGGTGAAAACAGAATTTACAGAGGTAGGAAATTAGAAGCAGTGGAGTATTATACCTTCAGAGAAACTTTCACTGGCTACTTTCAGAGATAAGGGTATTGCCTTGGCCTTCAAGCAATATCCACAAGAATGCAGTTTTAACATCTGCTTTCTTTTTCTGCCAGTCTGGGTCTTAAATCGAATCACTGTGTTTCAGTGTGATGTTTTGTAATGTTTTTGATACACATATTTTATTGTGTCAGCATACAGATACAACTGTATCATGTTATAAAACTAGACACTTTGTGCTTCAACTTACTTTGCAGTTTAGTTTCAGGAGTACAAGCGTTCTCAGTTTGTGTTCAGTTCCCACGATGGACGCTTTACTTGGGTCCTTTGAACAGTGACATGGAAAAAGAATTAAATATAGTTGTAGTAAAGTCAAAGGCAAAATGACCCACTGAGGTTTCTGGTTAAGGCAAGTTCTTACACTGTTGTCCTTCTATTAGTTCACTTCCATCTGACACATGATATACAAATAGTTGTTAATGTGTGATTAGAAAGAAAATGTCAGTCTTGGCCATAGCAAGATAATTGAGTAGGAAGAGTTTTTATCTTATTTTGTAGCATTAAAAGTCATATAATTAATGGCATCACAGCAAATTAATTTTCTGGAATTTTAGAGACATTTACTAACTCTGGGAAATTATGATACAGTCTGAAGCATTTATATTTTCCTCTTACATAATGCATCCCTATGGCCAGGATGGAAGAATTCATTCAGAGGTCAGCTAGTCAGTTTTTTTTAAGCAAGAAAGTTAGAAAACTTTTCTATAAATTTTTCTACTCTGCTCTTGTGAAACCCAGTCTGGAGTATTGCATCCAGCTCTGGGACCCTAATACAAATATGGTCCCATTGGAGCAAGCCCAGAAGAGGCCTTGAAGATGATCAGAGGTCTGGAGCACCTCTCCTAGGAAGACATACTGAGAGAACTGGGGTTGTTCAACCTGAAGCAGAGAAGGCTCTGGAGACACCTCATAGCACTTTCCATTAACTGAAGAGGGCTTACAAGAAATCTGGAGAGGGATTCCCTGCAAGGGCATGTAGTGGTAGGTCAAGGGGTAATGCCCCTTTATATGCCTAAAAGAGGTAGGTTTAGATTAGATATCAGGAAGAAATTTGATACCATGAGAGTGGTGAGTGAGCACTGGACCAGGCTGCTCAGAGAAGTTGTGGATGCCCCATCCCTGGAAGTGTTCAAGGCCAGGTTGGATGGGGCTCGGAGCAACCCTGGTGTAGGGGAAGGTGTCCATGTCCATAGCAGAGGGGTTGGAACTTGATGATCTTTAAGGTCCCTTCCAGCTCAAACCATTCTGTGATTCTGTGAAATCTGTCAGACTTGAAGTGCTCTTTCCTGGTCTTGGTGGGCTGCAGAGGCATTGCTCTGAGGTTTCTGTCTAGGAGCCTGTGGTCCTAGAGCCCACAGTTCCAAAACAGCCCACTGCCCAAGCTGTCCCTGGGGCCAGGGGGTATTTGGGATCCTACTCCAGCCAAGAGCAAGGAAGCCTTGAAAGCTCTGACTTCTAACTTTATTTTGGCCTCAATCTTTATAGTAGTCAGCTTGCAACCCCAGCTGAAGCCAAAATTTGCCTGCCTCCTAAGCATCCTCCTAAAGAAGGGTCTGCACTGCTAATTCAGGTTGACTTGGGCTGAGGGTGCCAGGGTTTCCTGATCCATGGAACTTTAAGGATTACACCACCATTTAAAGATACACCTCAATCCAGTTTTAGAAGGCTCCAAAGCTGACATTTGCCTGAGCATCTAGCATCACCTTGGTTTCAGTGCTGGTTTATCTACCGCCTGCAGTCAGCAGTGTATAGGTTTGGATGATTCTGCGGTGCTATGGTTACCAAACAAGGAAGTCCCTGCAGCTGGGTCATGAGTAGGAAAGATAGAGCACAGCATCACTGCTACCATATCTCTCTGCAGGGCTTCTGAAAAGAATTAAAAATAGCTTCCTGCTTTACCAGGAAACTTCCTGTTATTTATATAGTCATCTCTGTCACCTAAGGCAAGGTGTGAAATGAAATGTATTTAAATGAAACTAAATGTGTCAAGTATTATACCTCCACAAAGTTGAACAAATCTCATTTCTATTGTTTCATTCTCATGGGTACTAAGAGTGACATGAACAGAAAAGCAAAATGAGAAAATTTTTGGATGACTATTTTCTGCTAGAAATTCTTGTTCTTATATTAAAATGAATTTTGGAGCAGAGGAAGGAGGAGAGTCTTTTATGTAGTGTGCCTTCATCACACTGCATGTGCTTTCAGCTGTCTATTTTGTCTCCAGCCAAGCACTCAGGAATAGGGTCTTTAACCTTGCAGCTATTTGAAGCTTCAAGGCTTTAAACAAGATTTGGTAGAGTATTATTTTATTATTGCTTCTGATTGGTAAGGTAGAAAAGAGCAGTGTGGTATGGCAGAATGGTATTTGGCACTGTGAGACAGTGGGGTTGAAAACAAGGAGACTGTGTTATTCTTTACTATTTTAGATTTCTTGGCAAGTATGTCCATCCCTGTATTGTTAGTAGGATAAAGGCTATTACAGAGTGTTTGGAGTAGCAGGACAGAAAGTTTAGTGTAGGTTCTATTGCTGCAAACAATTTTTCATGGTACCAACTGCATCTGAATGTGCAAAGGTACAAGCATGGGAATGGGAAATCTGGCTCCCAGTCAAACTGTTATTTTACTGGTGCAGATCCAAGGAATCCAGAACTCCAGAAAACAGCAATTAGCAGGTATCTGTGCTGTGGCTTTTATTTGGGGAGTAAAGGTATGAACACAAACCAAGATATTTTTCTTGGTTTGTATTACCACCATAAGAGATTTGTTCATTGGGAACAGCTGTGTACAAGTTCTTATCAATTTAAGTGATAAACAAGAAGAGTACCAAAATCTTGCACAAGTGTGTGTTTCCTGTTAAACTGTGTCCTTTCTTCTCTTCCTTGGCAGCAATTGATGGAACAAATCTTTCCAACTTACCAAGGTGCAGTAGGCTTTTCTGCTGAAGGTTTTTGTTGCCTCTCCCCAACTGTTTTGGCTTTTGAGGTAAAAGTGGTTTAATTTTTCAGATCTGCTAGGATTTGGCCTGCATGTTTTGTTTTCCTTTTCCTGTGTTATTGCAGAGTGTTCCTTTCTTGCTTACTTATTGATTGGCAGCCAGATAATGACATTCAATAAGACTTTTTTGCCGTGTTTTTTTTTTTAGGAATGTTTTTCTCATGGTAGAAAAACCAAAGGCAGTGAAATTGAGTTTAAAAGTTTAGCATTCACAAGCATTGGTTTTGTTCAGAATAACTTTCAATTTTCTTGCTTCAAAATACAAACAGCCAGAACTGTTTTAACAACAATGGTGTCATAACCAGTCCCAGATTTTGTCATTGATGTCCAGCCTGCTTTTAATTGAGTGTTATAAAAGTAAATTCAAAAGTTTTGAATTAGCAGTGTTTAAAAATCAGTGCAAATCTGGAACTGATAAGGCCTGTACTGAATGTTTGTTCTTGAAAGTTAAGGCCATGTCAAAACACATTCATTTGTGGCCTTGATTTTGGCCTGAATTGACTTTGTACAGAAGAAATTATGTATGATGGTAAGAGAGAAACCAAGCCCAGAACTCAAGAGGATGGAGAGTGCTAGATGAGATGAGGGAAATAGCGAGGCCTGATAATGTAAAAGCAGTGAGGAAATTGTAACCATATTGCTATAAAACAACACATAAACAAAGGCACCAAATGGATGGGGTTGGTGTACTTTTGAGAATTGTGCATGAAGAAAGCATTGCTCATTTGGCTTGCACAAGGGCTGGAAAAAAACCCGTATGAATTTGTGCAGCCACCTGCCTAAAGTCAGGTGAAAGCTACTGTGCAGCTAGGCAGACAGAAAGGAAGATTACTGAAAGTATTAAAATGAAACAATTCAGCTTTCCTATTACAGCTACAGATATAAGTCATAAAGTGAAAGAATAATCAGGGAGAATTTGAACCTAGTAATCATTAGATCAATAAAAAGGAATTTGTTTAGGACAACTGGGAACTTAAGAATGTTAAAGCAAGCACAAAAGTGATGTTTTGGCCAGGAATATCTGGAAAGGGAAAATAATTTTTTTTCTAATGTCAGCAGAAAACTTTGTCTAAATGTCAGCAGCAAGAAGAAAATGTGAAATCATCAGCAAAAAGAAACACTTATCATTCCTGAACTTCCATGTCACCTATGGCAACTTCTGGGAACAAGTTTTTCTGTGGGGAATAGTATGAATATTTACTGAAAATTAATTTCAAGTTTTTTACACACCTCCCTGAAAACAAAAGATATCCTTGGATGTCCGCTCCAGAATGGTCTTCTGTATCTGAGAGAAGAAAAAGTGTGAACAATAACACCTACTTTTAAGCAAGATCCAGAAATATTTTCAAAAAAAGCAAAGATTGAGGAGGGTGGGGTTTTCTGGTTTTGCTGTATGGACATAGTTGAACCTAAAATGCTGAAAAAATGAACCCAATGCAGTCTTGTAAGTCACAGTGACAATCATCACAGTGAAACATTTATGTAGGGTTCACTTTAAAGAAGTGAATCAAGAGCAGGTAGACAAATTCATAGCAGACTATTAGCAGATAAACATGAAATTCCTGCCGTGTGAGTGTACCCAGTCCTGCACTGCTTCCCAGGTCCCACAGCTCCCAGTGGCTTAGAGCACCTGTAAGGGCTGGAAAATGACAGCAGCAGCTCATCTCCTTCAAGCATGCAAAACTTTCAGATGAGACCCCCACAGTGCAAACCCCTCAGTGTGCAAGGCAGCTCAAGCAGCCACAGCAGAAGGCTGATTGCCCCCCACCAGCCCATCTGCCTGAAGGAGCCCCTCCTGCTGTGAAATGCCCCTTCTGACCAGCCCAGAGTGGAAGCCTCTACTCCACTCTGTCCCTTCCCCTCTGAAAGCCTGGTGGTGCTGCTTTATCCAAGGTGCTGCTGGGGGCTCTTCGTGGTACTACACCCTACTCCTTATTTGTAGGATCAGGTGGAGCTCTGGCCTGAGGTTGATGGAAAGCCCGTGTGATGTTGGGCAGAGGTCTGGCTCTGCTGGCAGGATGGAGGAAGGGATCTTACCTTTGCTTGCTCTAAACCCAAAACAAGTTACTCCTAATAAAGAAAAGATGATTGGCCTGCAGATAGGGCTAAGTAGATATTTTTCTGCTTACCAGAGTCTGAGTGGAAAGCTCATTTTGGAGATACACAAAAATAGGTTGACAAAGGTGTTTCTTTGAGAAAGTGTTTTAGGTATTTTGTAAATTGTGACACTAGCTGCCTGAAATGTATATCCTACCACAGAGTCTATGCTGGAATTGTGATGAAACCCAAAACCATAACCACAAGAAGGCACAATGTCTGGAAGAACTAGAGCTATCTTTCTTAGAGTGTTCATCAGTAAATAGCATGAATTCATATTTTTTTCTACATACAAGAAGACCTGAAGGACTCTCAGAATACCTAAAAAAGACAATAGCCTTTTTGTATTTTTGTACCAAATTCACGCTCTCTAATAAGCTGAGTTTTTAATCTTACAACCTGATTACCAGATACTGGATTACATCCACCATGATCATTTTAGGGAGACTGCTTAAAAAAAACCTAAGTGAAACTAATGCAATTTGCATCAGTTTTGTCATGACCAGAGCCATGCCTGTTTACAAACCCAGGAGTTTTAACTTCTAAGAAGAAACTTAAGAAAATGACATAAAAGGGGATTTAAGCCACTGCTCAGTTGTGCCACAAGATAAAGTATGTGGAGGCACAAAGAGGAGCTGCTAGAGTGCTTTAGAGACTGTCTTGGGCCACTGAAATGGTAAAAGTGGGGAGATGGCAGCACTAGCTCCACCCAGTGCAATGAACAACTGGGATTCTTAGCAAATAGGCACATGTGGTGTTTTTTAGGAGTTAACACTGGAAATTATAATCAGCTCCAACCACTTTACCCTCAAGCTAGGAAACCAAAAATCCTAAAGGAAAAAGCAAAGCAGCAGCCTCAGAATATCATATAAGCCTGTTAAAATCAGCCTACACTATGTCTCCAAGAATTTAAAGACTATGAAAATCAACAAATTTTACTATTCAATATCTAAGCAAGAGGCTTCAACATTACCTAAGGGCTGGCCAAAGCTAGATAGTACTATGCAGTAATATTTAAATAATACCCTGAAAGTACAGATTATTACTGAAAACTTTGAAATATGAAGGCCTCATTTGCTGAGGTTACTGAAGTTTAGTTGAAAACTTGGCTTTTTACCCTATGGCCTACCTGTCTGTTATCTAAAGATCTTAGAGGGTGTCTCACAAAATGAAGCCCAGATTCTGGAATATAACCCTTTACTGGAATTGTTTAAATCTATTCTTAAGAGAAACCTGCATTTCCTTTTCTGGGCTTATGTAGTTCTAGACATACTATTACCATGGAAAATTCAGGAATATTTGACAGGTTTTGTTAAAGAAACATCTTAAGGAAAAGGTTAAATAAATCCCATGCCTATGCAATATTTCAATGTATTTATAATTCTAAAACCCACTTTCATGGAATTCTGAACCCAGCACAATTTTTATTTTGATGGACTGGAAGACCAGACATTTTACCAACAAACGGGAGAACCTCCAAATTTTTTTTAATCATACTGTATAATTATTTTTCCTTGGTCTCAAATTAAATTTCAGTGATGCAAAAAAATTCAAAGTACCATTTTTTACTATAATATTTGTAAAATACCTTTTTGTGCATAAATATCACACACATGTGCACATGTGCATACACTCACGTTCTCTTTGCTGTCATTTCACCATTAGGTTCTATATAAAAACTGCAGAGGTTCTTTGGATAGTTTCTGATGGCTCAGAATACCCACTGAGACCAAAAGCAAGCCAGAGTTTCTGGAAACCTAAATCCTCTCATTTTAATAGTTTTGCAAATCCTTGGCATTTTGCTTTGAACTTTAACCAAGAAAAGTTATATCTTATAAACAATGGCATTTGTTGATTGGATGAAGGACTAGATCAATATTGATTTTGGCAACTTGTTTTGGCTGGGTTTGCATGAAGAAATATGCTGGTTGTGGTGTTAAAAAGTTATGTCAGTTCCTCAACATGTGCCTCTTTTTCTTGGAGCATTGCCTGAAAAATAGTTTCCAAAGTTACTTCCAGAAGTTAACCTAGAGGCTATCTATTATTGTGAGCTAACAACAGCCTTCTGCTGAGCTATCAGCATGCATGAAATAAAACCATTCAAGAAGGCAGATTAAAAACAGATTAAAAAATTGTATTTCTGTTTCACAGAAGCACTAAAGCATAGAACCCCATTTTTATTTCCAATTAATCTGATCTTTATTCTTGCAATATAAAAGGAGCTCTAAAGTAAAAACCTAGAGTAATAGCAACAAGATTTTAGGCACTCTGAGAATTACCTAGTTGACACACAGCAAAATAAGAGCCACAGGATGCACATGAATCAGTTCTGATTCAAGGGTAGCACCAGGAATGAACAAAAATGTATCTGTTAGAGAAAATGTGCCATTTAAATTTCAAAGTTTCCACTGAGACAGAACCCACTGCAAACGGATCAATTATCATCACAGCTAAAATTTTCATCTGGTTTTGAATTCAGTTTTTCTAGTTTCAGCTTCCAGCTCTTTGAGCCTTTGATACGAGAGCTACAGGAAAGAGTCACGTTGAAAGTGTCTATCTATCTATACATCTATCCATCTACCTACCCATCTTCCATTTCCTGTAGATGCTGTTAGTTCACATATCTTTCTCCTCTCGTGGTGCTCAGCCCTCTGATGTATTTCCAAAAAGCAATCACATCACATCCCAGGCTTTTTTTTTTTGCTATGATAAACAAGACAAGCTCCTTCATGCCTGCTCTACCAGAGCAATTTTCTTTCATCCAGCTGCCTGCTTTACTCATGCACAAGTTTGAATTCTCAAACATGAGTGAACAAATTTTTCAGATAGTATCTTACTAATGCTCTTGACAAACAGTACTAATATTTTCCCAATTTGAAGAAAAAACTTTCCTCATCTGATTCATCCTGAGATTACTTGTCCCTTTTGCATTCAGGTCCCCTTGTTCCTCTGACTGTCCTGTGGCTGACTAGCCTTTTCATTTGTGGGTTTTTTTACCATGCCCTCATGAGGAATGCCACTTTATAACAGAAATTTATGTTCTTTGACCCAGAACATCTCCTCTGTCTTTAGGGACTTTTGGAAAATTATTTAGTCTATCCTGAGAGGAGTCCAAGACAGGTGGGATAAATGAGCAGTAAAAAGCTCCTATTTCTATGTGTTGAATACAAATGCCTTGAGAACTGCTATACTAGCAGAGTATACTACTAGTTTACTACTAGAGTAGTATTTCATCATCAGGTTATGTGAATACAGTGTTGCATTCCCCATCCCCTAGAAAAGAACAAAGGCACTTACTGGACATTTTTAGATTTTCTGAATTATTTCCTTGTTTCTCATTTTCATCTAATAATGACTAAATACATTGTGGTTCTCTCTGGTCATTTATTTTGGCCCTTGATTTTATATATACTTAAAATTATAATTAATGTATCTATATTGTCTGGGAATCATCCCTTACTCCCGCCTCCCGAGAACCAAGGATTTGTTCTTAATTTTTAAAATCCAAATTAATTATTTCTGAAGGTAATAAAAAAGAGACAAAACTTTACTCTGCATTGACATACATTAGAATAAGCAGAGTAAGATGATGCATCACTAGAGCTGCTGTTATCAAGTTCCTTTAAGGATTTTGTGATAGCATTTTCCTGTAAGTTCCTTCATTATCCTTTATTGTATACACTCAGTTAAACGTATCTTATGCATTGCCAAATCTAATAATTTCAAGAAAAGGAGAGAAAATATTCTACAAGTAAGTGGCTGGCTTTTTTTTCACTTTACAAGAAAAAGGTCAGTCATTTCAGACTTTTCTAAGTCCAGCTGTTGCTGAAGTAATTCAGAGCCTGCTGTCTGAAGTTTGATCAATGCTAGTTTTGATGGCAGGATCTGTTATCAGTTTGAAGTGGTATGTGATAGAAGATTCTTTGGCATCTTATGCTAAGTTTGGCTGGACAGATGAAAGTCTCTAACCATTTTTACCTGAAATGGTGCTTCTAAATTATGATGAGAACAGAAATAATCTCCTTATTGCTCCAGAATTTGTCAGACCCCTGTCGGAACAATCCATGGGATTTCTGTGTCTCTGACTCTAGATTGCCAAATTCAATTATCAGAGCACGCAAAAGTAGAAAGAAAAAACAAGTTCTTTCTCCAAGGGCAAAAATGAAATGTTTCCCTTTTTAGACCTTACTTCTTTAGCCCCTGTTTGCTCAATCCTAATGCATGTTAAAAAAAATTATTTACCAGGCCCAGTCCATGATAAAATCAATCCAGACTTCTTAAGAATCCCCCAGGAATTTGCAGGTGACTTGTCAGCTATGTGGTATCTTGTCTGGCTTCTTCTCTAATGCACAGTGCATTTGGTGCAATAGTGTCCTTGCCACCAAGGCCAGAGCAGGGCTTTGGCCAGAGCCCATCTTGCTGGAGGCAGTGCCTGAACTGCTTCAGCAGAAGCAACAGTTCCTTCTAAAATCTCAGTTGGACCAAAGTAGTGGGAAAAGCTTTCCTTTCTATTGGACTTTTAGGGGAGGCCTCAGATCACATCTAGGTCTTGTACTTATGCCTATTGGGTCAGAAAGCCCTTTATCATCAAATTCTTCTTCAATGAGCACAACTTGCAGACTCGCTTCTAACTTCATTACATGCCTAATACATAGGTTGAGCACCTTTGAGTCTTTGTATATCCTCCAGGTCTTCAACCAGTGCTTTGGATGCTCTTTGAGTTCCCTCCATTTTTTTTTGAGATCAGTCTTGAAAGGTAAAAACAAGAACTGCCCTGTTTAGAAGCTGTTGAAGCAATGCCAGCTACAGAAACTCCCACCCAACTCAATTACTTGTCTTCTCGTGTTGTGTTACATACTGAATTCCACCAGTTAGCTCCATCCTCCTGCTAGAAGGCCAAAATAATCAATGAAATTATCATTCAACCTAAAGATCTTCATCAAATGCTCATATATATGAGACATTGTTTCCCCAGCCATGCTGAAGACATGTCGACCAGCACACATACATGCCAGGTCACAATTCAGAGACATTCAGGTGCTCACTGTCTCCCCACCCAGCTCCTTGGAGAGACTCATGTGCAGGTGGGAGCCAGCACACACTTCAGCCACATGCTTGAAGTGAAGAACTAGGAAACAGCTACCTTGAAGTGCTTCACAGCATGTACCTCCTGTACAATATAAACATATCCACAGAAACATTCAGACTCTCTTTAGAGGCCCAAAACTATCGCCATAGGTCTCACAGAGCAAAAAAGCTAGGAACAGAGAGTAAATACATAGTCTTTTCACCTTCTGATATGAGATTTCTCAAAACTAGGCAGGGAAAATGTAAAATTACATAGTTCTGCTTTTTTAAAGCACCAGGCTGGGGTTGTTAAATTAACAATTCTTATACAAAGGCCTCTTTAGAAAATGTATTGCTAAAAGAGCTATTACAAAGTTGGTCAGAAGCAGAGAAAGTGCAAAGCCATTAAAGAGTATGTTTAAATAGTATGATAAGCAGTTGCAAGACTTTTGTTGGATCTGCTTTACGGTATCAGCTTGCAATGATCTTGCACTGTTTTGACCTCCTGAGCCACAGAACTGACAGTCTCCTACTTGATCCCCATTCCTCTGCACCCATCTGGCTTTTGGGCTGAGCTTTGTTTTTTTAGCTTGAAGTTGAAAAAGGAACTTATTCAGCTCTTTTATCTGAAATTCACCAGCTACCTAAAGAGCAGACTTCCTGGTTCATGTATGGAGCAGGTCATATTCCTCTTTCGCTATGACTGTCAGGTCTGACATATAACCTCCACAAACCCACTGCAGAGAAATTCAGACATATTTTAGAGAAGTAGTTTGCTTTAGCTAAATATAAAAGGGCAGGGACTTGCTTTCAAAGACTGAAATTTTGCTTTAAAAGTGATCTTACTAAGAGAAGGAAAATGACTCAGTAGCATGTGGAACATATATTATGTGTGAGACATCTTACCCAAGCAAGGGGAGAGAGGACACAGAGAGAAGTTTTGCCTGCACTTGCAACAATCTTCAGAAGCTTTCCCCCCCCTTAATTTGCAGGACTGCATGTTGCTTCGTTCATATACAGAACCAGTCATTATGTGTATCCAACCTCCCAGCTTAGCAAACAACTCAATTACATCCTCCTGTCTGGTGTCACTCATTTGAGTGGCACTGCCAGTACAATCTAGCAGTAGAAACATATTAAATGGTCCAGTTCATCTGAGTTTCAGGATAGGTCTTAACATATCCCACCTCACACCATGCTGTCGTAGCAGCAGAAAAAGGAAGTGGCTGGAAAGCTTCTGACCCAGTCAGCTTTCCACTGCATTTGAGGCATTCTGTAACTCACAGAGCTCCGGCACCAGCTCTGTGATAACCTGTCTCTCCGATTTCTCATCATCCCTTAGAACTGTTGTGCTTTCCAAGCAAGGATGTGACTAATAGGAGGGAAACAGGACAAAAGCAGGACTGGGGATAAAATTATGACATCACATGGCCATTTGGCACTGATCAGGTTGAAAAATCACAAAGTTGTCAGAAAGAGAGATCTGAGATACTAGACAGGTCTAGTAACCTTTACAAGAAACACCCACATGCTCTTCCATCTTCTAACATTTTCTCCTTTACGTGTGTGCACGGCAGGAGGAAGCTATTACCGCTTTCGTTTTACACATGAAGAAGTGGGACTCAGTGCTTATAACTAAGCAGCCCAGTGCAGGAACACACAAATCAACCCAGTTAATCATGTAGCAGCAAAACAGGCACTGGGAAAAGAAAAGCCATGCTTGCTTAGCTAGTCAGCCCTGCTGGAAAGCAACCTATGCCTTGCTAATGAGATTATCCTGCTTCCAGAAACCAGGATTTCTCATTAAGGGACTCTCAGTATCTGAAATCTGGCTTTAGAAATTGTCTTGGTATGAAAAGGTTTAGAGCTGGCTTGGTCATCGCTGCATGGAAAGGTACCCAAAGGAACTGAAAGGATCATCCAAAAAAGCAGTGAAGACTTTCAGAGGAAGCCGGGGCAGAGAGAGCAAGTGTAGCCACAAGTGTTTGCCAAAGTAACCCCCAAAGCGATGAAATGTCTGCTGTTCTGCCAGTGGCTATGGAGACTCTCACTCACATGAAAGAGCTTTGACTTGGGCTCCTGGGTATGTCAATGGCTCCACTGAAATTATACTACTGTTTTCATAAGCTATTTATTTCCTGTTAATACCTTGGAAAAAATTTTAGAAGAGACATAAATGAGGACAGTATTGCAACTTGGCAAGTTCACTTCAAAATTCATTAGCGCTCTTTTTCTATTTTCCTTTGCAGAGCTCTGGTGCCTGTCATCAATGATCAAGGGGAGAGTTGAGGGCTCTTTCATTTGATTCTGATTCTACAGAGGAAAATCCTACTGGCTTCAGTGCTTTGACCCTTGAAAATTATTGAATTTCCCCTAGGAAGCTGCAACTTTAAAATATTCTGTACTGATACATTTTTAAGTCTGCCCAGATGTAAAATGTTTACATGAATTAACTTGACTTTTTGAGTACCTGAGACAGAAAAATTTCCTGATTAAAGACGATATATTCTGTATTAGTATTTCCTATCTATTGTGATTCAACCCATATGATCAATCTATTTTCCTTCTTTCATAGATTGCAGAGATCATTAGGCCGTGGTGATTTAACAGAATGCCGTTCTGTGTTTGTACAGAAACACTGCACAAGGGAGATTCCAAAGGGATTTTAGCAACGCTCTTCTAACACAGGATTTTTGAATAACTCTACTTGGCCCTAGGCAAAAGAATTTCCTTTTGGCATTTTATTTTCTCCAATGAAAACACAAAAAGTGGAAGTTAGATAGTACTGTTATTAGAGCTTTGTTACAATGAGAGAAAAAGTGGTGTTCACAACAGCATGGATACAGCAGCTGAGAGACAGCTCCTCTGCTAGACCTTCATTTGATCAGCTTCTTTCCTAGATTTTGGTCTTCATGGAGCTGATGCATCTCTTGAACCATACCTAGCACATTCCACTTCCTTTTCTTAGAATTCTCCACATCATTGGGAGCTTGGGAGGGCAGAGAGCAAGTAATGAGTTTGGTGTTAAGATTTTTGTGTTTTAAATGTCAGTTACTCAAGAAATGCTTGGAAATTTTAAGGTTTGCTCTGTGGGGATTTCTAATGGAAATAAAAAGATGAAGACAGAACCTGTCAAAAAATCCATAAGCAGAAAAAGCCACCTGTACTTGTCCTTGGCTGCAAGCTGAATGGAGTAGGAAGCACCAGAACACAGCAGTTCTGTTTCGTGCACTCACTAGAGCCAGTGAAAAGTGTTAATATTTTCATAGAAAACATTTCAAAATAATCTCTCTTCTGCAACAGCTTTTGGATTCTCAAGTTTTTTCTGGTTTGTGTTTTTTTCCCTTGCTGTCCTTCCATTTCACCTTTACTGGTGCAAGAGAAGAGAGTAGAAAGGTGTCAAGTAATCTAGCTAACTAGATACATAGGTAGGTATCTTGCAGTGACAGGGCTGTAAATATGACTTAAGTTAATCAGGCCTGTTGAAATGAAATGTAGTTTTCAGAATTCCTCTCATAAACTCAGCACATGCCAGACTTGTCCTTCAGTTCCTGTGGCTGACATGCCGTGCTGAAGGCACTCACACCTCTGTGCACAGGCAGCTGATGGTTCAGTGTGACACTATTTGCTGCCCAGCCAAAAGAATATGTTCCTGCTCCATTGCAGACATAGAACAGACTTGTGTCTAAACAGGCTGTTTATGCTTTTGACTTGCATTTGTCACCTGTATATATTGAATTATAACCTAGTCTTGTTTCCATTTACTTCTTCTTTGTGCTGTGCATAGACAAAACAGCAGTAGGTCCTTGAACAGTTCCCAATTTTCATTAACAGTTCTCAAGTTTCTGTTCCTAAGAAACTATGTCTACTTACTTAGGGTTTAGAGAATTGGCTCACTCTTTTCCTTTAATCATTTCATGCAGTATTCTGATTGCATAAGGTAAGAAAGTCGTAGAGCCTTTCTCTGCCTCTGTAAATTTAAAATAGGACTACAATTTCAAGTCACCCCTCCTGAGGGCAAGGTTTTTAAAAGCTGGTTCTTACTTTTAGATTCTCTTTAGAGTTCAGCAATAGATACCTCACAAATCCAAACTGAAGTCACACAAGATTTTTTTCTTTTTCTTCTTAATACTGCCAAATAGATGTTTTCTTGCATCAGAGGTGTCCTTTCCACCACAAAGGGGTAATATGCACTAGAGGGTGGCTATTTTAATTACAGAATTTTGTTACTGAGGCAAATAGTGTAATAAAACCAGCATTAAACTTTGATAAACTTGAGACAACTCTGAAAAAACCAGTTTCTTAACAGAAGACTTCCTAGTGTATATTTGGACTACCATTTAAATGGCCAATAAAATTTTGGCCGTAAGCCCACTTCCCTCCTTCTCCCTCCCCTCCTTCTCCTGGTGCTGCAATTTACAGAAGCAGAAAGAGGAAATCTGCTGATGACATTTTTCCAACTGAAGAACAATTTTTGCTTAGTGTTCCCTGCAGTGTTCTTTGCATAACGTTCTCATTTCTACTCCTTTTTTTACATGATGGCAGAAAGAACTGGTTCCTGCAAGCCTTGGTGTGCCCATGCTTGCTTTCCTGCAGAGAGAAGAGCAACATGGAGGCTGAGGACACAATTGCACAGTTTTTAGCCAGGGTTCCAGGTAGTTCCTAGTGCCCAAAATGAGCCCTGTTGTACCACATATTCACTTCTGTGAGCACTGGATACACTGCTGAGGGCACAGTCTTAAAACTGATTCTGTTTAGACTATTGTCTGAATATAGCCTTGAGTTATTTCTGCTTATCACAAATCTTTAAGGAGACAGGCACATAGCACAGGGACATTTCCACTTCCACTTCCATCAGATGGCCTCAAGATATTTTGCAAGGCATATTTGAGAGAGGAATAGGCTTTTAAAAACTGACAGACCACTATCCCAGAAGCTGTAGGGTTGCTGGCATATCTGCATTCAGTGGCCCTTCCTGATAGCTGACAATATTAGATGTTTTAGAAGACAATGAAAAACGTTTTGTAAAATAATAGTTTATTTCTTTTTCATGGAAACTAATAATGACTAAGTCATTGGACCAAAACCATTAATCCAAAACTGACAAGATATATTGCGTGGACATATCAATGTCCAAATAACAAAAGTCTCCCTCTTCCTGTTATATAAAATACTTTTTAGAGTCAGGAAAGATTATAGACAAAAGGTCTTTAAAAGTTCAGAGAAAAATGCTTGCTGAGTAAAATGCTTGTGAGATTACATTTTTAAAAATGGAGAAATATTCCAAAACTAGTGAGCAGTAAATTTGGCTTATTTGGCAAACAAAAGAATAATCCTATTTTGTTTATTGCACTTCTGTGTCCATAATTTGATTCCAAGAAGGCTGAAAGGAGTGAAATATACCTTTGTAGCACAAAATGCCCACTATATGTGAAGACTTGGGGGTTCTTTACGGCATTATTGAACCTTAAATCTCTTAATGCTAAGAGATGATGTGGGCAGACAGAGTTGATGGGAAGGATCCAAAAGATAACCCCATTTCTACTAGTTTCTGTTCACTTCTGAATGATATCCAGCATGTCAGGCTCAGGTTACTGTTCCCAGGCTTTCCCTGCTATCTCTTTTTCCCACTTTAATTCAGTTAATCTTTCTCTATTCTTGCCATCTGTTTAGTTAGTCTGTCCTAAACTGTTTCTTTTGCAGCGCTGCTGCAATCCTGCAACCAGCAAGATAACCAAGACCTGCCTTTGGCAGCTTAACACTAGTGTAAATTTGCCAGGTCTCAGAGTGGCTGATAAAGCTTTCTGCTACATTTTTTACTTGTCTAGCAGCAAGCTTGGAGGAACAAGAATAAGAAAAGCACTCTGTTCTCCCTGTCTTCATAGGATTTTTTTTTGTCTTGTGTTGTCTTCAAGAAACTAAGAGTCAGTTTTAAGTAGGAGTCAAAAAATTATCTCTTTTCTGTTCTACCAAAGGGACAGTTAACACCATAAAAATTCAAAAAAATGGAGTAAAGGAATGTTCACAAGAACTTGCTGCAGCTAAAAGGAAAGGAAAAAAGAAGTAGGGTTAACTCCATTTCCTTCTTTGCCCAGGTCTCCAAAAATGTCCAAGTGATTATTAGTGGTACTGTTTGTCATCAAGTCATAAAAGAGAAGATCATGTTAACACCTGTGAATCTCTATGCCCAAATGCTTCATTGAAAAGAACTCAGAGCAAATGTCCCTCCTCTGCTGCTGCCTTCTTAATTGACTGCCTGTTATTGCTGCAACCAGAGCACATGGCAGAATGCATGCTTCTGCTTCAATATGATATTTTAAAAGGCAGTTAAATGCTCTGGCATCTTCATAAGAATATTTCTCACCCTCAGATTGTCCATGATGAAGCAGACAGAACTTCTCAGCCACTAAGTGGCATTTTATGGCAATGGAAATTTGGCATTTATACCTGTTTCAAATACGTTCCCTTGAGTCTGTTTCCTTTTAGCGAACACTTCATTTTACTTACTTTTTCATCGGGTTCTGCTGATGACAAAACGAAGCAAGGAAGGCTGACTGGAAAATTGGAATTCCATTTCATTAAACTGCTTCTAGTTTCAAAATTTGTTTCTGTATTCATGCGAATGCAATCCGCGACCTTTCCACTGGAAACAAAGCACTGCTCTGTGACAAAGCCCCCAGAGAAGGTTCCCTGTGGCTGCATTCCCCAGGAAAGGACGAGACTCCTCTGGAGAGCTTTCACCAACTAGACTGGGGTTGGAAACTTGGTTTTCCACAGCTGGGAGAAAGCCAAGGCCTTTCTCTTAGCTTGTCTCTCCTTCCCTCTATATATCATCTGGAGAATCTATTTTGCCAAATTTTGGTGAATTGACATTTCAGTGTTTGACTGCTGCAACAAAATGACATTTTTGGACAAAAAAAGAACTGTCAAAAGATTCTTAATGTTTTATAGTTGAGTGCCCAAAAAACCTTCTCTCTACAATTCATTACTCTATAATTTTTTGAGAAAAGAAGCTGCCCTCTAAACTTTTCTCTCATCAGTTGCACTGAAAACAGCACTCCAGTCTTGGTGCTTAAGAATCAAGTCTTTTATGCCACAACTTTGATGACAACACAAATGTAGAAAAATTAATTGTTAGTATGACATTTAAGAAAACTGAACTCTACAACAAGCCCAACTCATAAACAAAATTTAGACTCACTTTTTTTCTGAATCCTTTTTTATTTATTTTTCTGCAGAAATACCTGCAGAATACTTGGGTTTCATATGCATAATTTAGCATGGAAAAAAAAGGTGAACAACTGAGCTGTAGGTGACGCTTGGGGCAGAGACAGTAAAATGAGATCTTATTGTTGTTGAACTGTCAGTATGGCCTGTCCTCCTCTTAGAGCAGAAAATGTACCCTCAAGTGTATTGTGACATGCCTTAATTAGCATAAAATGGAACTGCCACTGAAAACATGGATCTCACACTTGGCGCACTGTATCCTTCTCTTTCCCACCTTCTCTTTTCCATATGACCGCTCCCCACACAAAGAACAGGATAGCTTTAGCTCTTCTTCTCCCTTGATCTTTTTCATCACATGTGATAGGAAAAATGGATGGATCAGAACTGGGAATGAGTAAGCTGCTGGAGATGGACAGAACAATATTTTTTATTGCAATGGTGATTTTAAGCAGAATTACAGCATTTGCTGCTACCTGGTAGTTTCTCCAGGTAAGGTCACCAGGAGCCATGAATTTCACTATAACATTTAGATTATAGGGAGATCTGTTTTTATGACAATTGCCTCTCTGTGTTTTCACTACAACAAAAAGGAAGCATATTTGGACCATACTGAGAACACCCATGTTCCTGAAATGGAGCAGATGGCCCTGAACTCTTGAATAGATGCTTGGCACACCCCAGGCTGGGCTGTATTATATCAAAGGTAACCTCTGGCACACACACCGCAGAATGGGATGTGCAGCACAGCACTGGATTTCACTCTCCCATCAGAATCCAGACAATCCACATACCTATTATTTCTTCAGCTATTGGGAGTGGGATTTACATGCTTAAATTCCTCAGATTAAAATAAATAGATGATTTTATTGACTAAATAGTATTGTTCCTCTAAAAAAACACACAAGACATAAATAAAGACATAAATGCAGATGAACTGTTAAGTAATTTGCAATAGTTTGAAATACTTATATTCATACCATGCTTGTAGACTTTTTTTCACTGGAATATATTTTGCCCTCGTTAACAAAGATGCTATTCCATTTAAGTCAATTGGGGCTTCTCTGGTGTATCCTAGAACAGAACTGGAGCCAAGATATGTATCTTACTCAGTTCATTAGACTCTCCAAAGCCGTAGATTAAATAAGCAAGTATGTCACTAAATCTGTTCAGCATTAAAATGATACAAAATGTATTTTTCTTCTTCCAACTAAATAGTTTTCTTTAAATTTGAACCAGATGGAAACACAGTGAGTTATCTGAGATGAGCTCATCTGGACTTCTGAGTGGAATGTCCGACATTTGGTCACACATCTTGAGATGTTAGTTAGGGTCTGAATGGGGAAATTTTGATCATCTTGTGTTTACTCTTGTGGATAGGCTCATTAGCTTCAGTGGGCAACAAGAAAAACACATGACACATACACAGGCAGAGTAAAACCATGCAGAACATGATTCTGTATAAAACCTCTCAAATGTAGCTTGCATTCCAAGGAAAATTGTCCCTGAAAAGTCCAGTAAACACAGTGAATAAAAGCTCAGCATCAGAATCAGCTAAGAAATGTGGAGCAGTTCTTATTTTTTCAATGTCTTCCATTAGATCTGCTTTGGCTGTGTTTGTCTGGAGGATAAATATTTCAGGGGGCACACTGACTTGCAAGTCTCCTATGGAACCAGGCATACTGTTGCAATTTGACTAATTAAAAAAGCAGGCATCTACATTATTTCTTGTAATAGTAATTTTTAAAAAACAAAAACTATGAGGGAGTTTATAAACGTAGAGCAGCAGATACTAAACCCCCTTGCTTTCAGGCTTAAAACCAAACATTTCCAATGAGAACTTGCTCCCACATGGCAAAGTTTCCACCAGGAAACTCCATGTGTTTCAGCTGTAGCGTCACTTTCTGTTGTCATGTACACCAAGTGCTGCAGTCAAACAGCTCCTGTGTTGAAGAAGTACTTGTCCTTTATTAGCCCAATCAGGCTAATCTTGCCTCACTGAACTCAGGGCCCTGAGTTCTGCTGTTGCCTTCACTGAGGCAGGAATTTTACCTTTAGTCAAGAGCCTGAATATTAAATGCATTGAGCTCCCACATCTTCAGCAAAGAAAATGATACCCAAAAGTACCTCCTCTATATTATTATGCACATTCAATTTTTAGACAGTGTGTCATGGCTGCTTCGGGCTAATTTACCAGGCTTCCTGGTAAGATGAATTAGCATAGGTGGAATTCATCTCTGTGAGAATTAAGCTGCTTCTAATATTTAGGCTGAACAGGTTTGGTTTTTTACACTGCATTGAGCTGGGGCCAGCATAGTTTTAATGTGCAACTCTCCTGACTCCCATGAGCAAGTTGGAAGAGTCTGTTCTGTGGCAATGAAGAAAATCTGTATACCTGAGAGAGATTTAGCAGCCATCTGCTTGAAAGTTTTTCCAAACTCTACTATAGACTTTTGGGTTTGTTTCTTATTTTTTAAACACTTTGTTTGTTTTTTAAACACTTTGACATTTTAGTCCTAATCAGAGTGGCCTGAATTTATTCTTTCTATCACTCCACTGCATTTCAATAATTATTTTGTATTTATTCTTTCCCTTCTCTGGAAGGAAGCTAAGAAAAGATCTGCATTAAAACAAACTTCAGGCTCATAAGATAGCTTTCTATACTGAAGAATTCAGAGTTTTTATGGTTTGGGTTTTTTTAAAAATCAAAATCAGATACACAAAATCTGATTTGTATTGGCTAAATTCCAATTTATTTCTCTTGCCTGATGTTTCCCTCTGGCTAGCCCTGCATCTTCAGCTGTGTGTAGCCAAGAGGAATCACCAGCCATGGGGATGTTAGATGAATTTAACTAAATAATCTGGGCCCTGGTGTCTTTATTTTGTGACTTTCTTTTTTGATATCCCCAAAGTGTTTGACAGAGCTTTAAAGTTTGTGGGCCAAGATTTAGATTATTACTTAAACAGCAAAAGATGAAACAGACTATTCTGAAATATAAACAAATTTGCACACAAACTCAAAGCTGAATTTATCCAGCAGAAATGTCTTGGTAGGACTTTATGGACACCAGGAAGAATGAAAAATAGCAGGATGAAATAAAAATAAAATCATACTTACTGGAGCTGTGGACATTCTCAGGATAATTAGTTACATATGTTTTGGTTGTGCCCTAGGGTAAAATAAGTTCTGGGATGAGGTAATAAATAAATTAAATGTGGTTTTGGAAATAGTTATCCTTCACTACCCAAAATGTCCACTGCTAAAAGAATTTGGAGGCAGCCAGCTTTGGAAATCTGAAAAGACCACAGACACAATTTTTATAAGGGCAACAATACTGTAAAGAAGACACCACAAAAATTGAAGTCAGCACAATTTTGAATGCTGCTGATTGATGCACTGAGCTAATCTAATTGATAGATTTTGGAAAGATTTGTTTGCATAAGCTAGGTAATTTAGAAATGAGCTACATAATGTAGCCCCACTTAAAGTCATCAATTATTATAGCTGCAGCTGAAATACCAGCTACATGTTTTGATCATATGGATGAATGTTTTAAGCACAGAATTGCTTTCTCCAGCCACCACCCTTTCTTTTTTTCCTCCATTTTTCAGAGTGGAAAATGTAAATACAACTTAGCATCCCTTAGCATGTCGCATGTTCATTTACTAATGTTATTCAGTCTTGCTTGCAGTACTTGAAGAGCAACCTTTTTTTAACTGTGTCCTGCCCCTGTGATGAAATGGAGAACCTGCTTGACCCAGCCAATCTGAGAAGACCTATTTTAAGTCCTTGACTAATCATTAGGCTTTTACTTAGGGCTAATATCCATTTTCAGTGGAAAAGACAGATTTCAAGGACTTGACAACATGCTGTAGTTTTTTTTGGTCTTGTAGAAGAAAAAAAAAACAAGTAAATTTGCTAGAGTCTCTGGAGGTTTTGGCAAACTGCAGAATTTCCTTCTCACAACATGTATGATTAGCCTCAGAACTTTTTCATCAACTTTTCAGAGGATTTCATAAAACTCTCACAATTTAAAATGTCCTCTTTTGTTAGACAAAAAATATTAATACTTAGTCTACAGTATCAATCTCATTTCTACATATCTTTGCTTCAGTTATCCATTTTAGCTCTTCTCATTCCTCCTCCATTAGATGCAGGATGATTCTGGGGTGGCAGCTCCAAAGTAAGGACTCTCCAAGCGGAAAATAAGAATCAGCAAGTCCTGGATCTGATGTATCCTTGCAATGCCTATTTAGCATTTTATTAAACAAATGGACAAATCGAGGCCCATCAGTTTACCACTCCTGCTCCTTTGTGCCAGATTAAGCCTCAACCAGTTTACCTCAGCCCAGTCACAGCTAAGGAAAAATTCAAATTACTCCAACATCCAAAGGATTTTAATCAGGGACTAGACTTAGGTCTCTTTCTTCTTAGTCAAGAGGTCACTAGTCTTTGGATTCTTCAATCAGTAAATTTTAAGAACTTAGCAAAAAGATAAAAAGAAAAATTGACTTCCAATTCTGTCTTTGCTGTTCTGCTTTTTCCACTTAGAATGCAAGTGTAGGTTTTCTCAGGTGCACAGTATCCCCATCAGGCATCCCCTCCTGAGGCAGTGACAGAGAAACTGAAACATAGCAGAGGAAACCAATGGCAAGGTGTCCTAAAACTTAATTGAACTTGGGTTGAGGCATGTAAATAAAAAGACAAGGAGAAAACTGAACCCAAAACCTGATTCAGATGTTTGGAAGGAGCTTTAGGAGGGACTGCCACCTGGAGAACTCAATATGCTTGAACATTGTGGTCTTCCAGCTGCCACAGAAAGGATGTGTCAGGGGACCCACACAAATAACAAAGCAGCCTGTGTCATTATAGAAGCATTTTCATATAATATCAAAGATACATGCTAAATCTAAAAAAGCTGTATAAGCAACTGTATTTTCTCAACTGAATTTAGCAACACAATCTGTCTAAAGCCATTGAAAATTATCTTTTAATAGCAATAATTTTATGTTCTATCAGCATATTTCTGAAACACATTCAATGGTGTTAGAGAAACATGAGGTATTGTGGGTAGAGGTAATTTGGACTCTGTGCACCAGTGGCCGTTCACAAACACAGGTTAACCACAGTTCGGGACTAGAATTAAGTTAGAATTAAGCAATTTTCTACAGGACTGCATTTTATAATGGTAGGAAAGAAATAATTTTAATCACATAAGTAGAAAAAGTATTATTCATTCACTTCTTTCCATAATGATGTGTCAGTGTTTGTAGACCTTGTTGTGAAATCCTGTGTTCTGAGCAGCAGCAATTTTTGTAATAACTGGTAGAACTTAAGGATCAGGATTCATAGATTAATAAGGCTTCATAGATACTAGGTAAAGGGATATGCATTATATCATTAATAATATGTTAAAAGTTAACCATCATCTTGATCTTATACAATAAAAAATGTAGGGCTGTAGCAGAACTCATACTGATTCATTTTTTTGCATGCTGTGAGCTGCTGCTGTAGTTGCACCACCAGGCTGCCATTCAAGAGATGTAGGGATAGCCACATGTTTCCTGTGTGACTTCTTATACATTGCTTAATCTCTGTTTCTTAACTCCTCATCCATGAAATAGAATTATTCCCTTGTAGCACAGGAACGTCTATTAAAACACATGTATTAATGATCAGGTACAGTGGCAATAAAAGCAGTAAAATAGCCATTAGGAAAATGTCAGAGTGAAAGCTCTCTGAATTCATACTTGTAATTTATTCCTAACTTCAGGCCCCTCTGCATTTTCTGCAAACCTCTGCTAATACCGCATGGGTAAACTTATTGATTTTCTGCTTAATTCCCAAGAGAACATTATGAGAACACAGTGTTTTTCTAGATAGTCTTTTATCAGAATAATTTTTTTTACTATTTCTTTCAATATGTTGTGGATACAAATGGAATGAAAAAATATATCTAAGTACAGGATCATCAAAGACTATTTATATAAGAAATGAAGTATCATATGAGGAAATAATCCCACAAAACTTTGTATCCTTCAACAATCTTTGCCAGTGATAAATGTATTGCTGAAAATTTGATTTGTCCAATGTGAAGTTCAGATATGTTAGAGATTAAATTGTTGGTCACTTAATAGGTAGGAAACCTGTAAATGGATTATAGCATTGCCTACTTTAGGACCTTCCATTAAAAATGCTCTGATTAAGTCTTGAGTGTATCAGAGCAACACTTTTCATGATAGATAAGGAAAATGGAGAGGCGAAGAGTGAGGAATGATGTAAGATTGCACAATTGCTCCACGTGGAGCGAATCTGCCCTAGCACTGAGGAACCATTTGAGGAAGCTGGGAAATGGAGAAGGGTGTGGCTGGTGAAACCCTGTCTCTCAGAGCCATAACCACATGTTTAAAATAGCACTGGAAAAATACACTCTGGCCCATCTTTGTTGTTTTTGAGGGCAGTAAACTTTCTACACGAGTCCTTTAAAACAGGCATGCTTGCACAAGGAAGACTTGGAGCCATCAGCAGTATAAATCCTGTCCTTAATTTCCACACTCTTCTCAGTTCTAGGTAAGAAGGAGTTCCCAAAGGCAAGACTCCATGTAGTTATTGTCTAGCTGAAGTATCCCTGATACATAATGACAGAAAATATTTACTGCTAATTCCACAGAAAACAAAAGAACAGAGAATAGGGAAAACCATTATTTACAATAAAAAGGTATGTGTGGGCTTATGCATCATGAGTATAGATAGGTCATAGTCAGGAGCAATATAGTATTCTGGCACAATAAGTTTCCACTTTAGGCAGGGCAAGAGATTTTTCAATGATAAGGAAGTAACAAAGAAAGCTATGCCTCTAAAGGCAGTAACTTTACTAAAGCTCTCTTTTTAACCAGTTACTTAAAGAGAGAGGAAGTAAACATGGCACTACCACAATCACAGCTACCATATGATTTTGATAAAATGCTTTAGGAGATAGTAAAATGACAGAATGAAAACAAGAGAGATAATCATTTGTGATCTATCTCAAATTAAGTCTGAAGGCCTTTATGTTACTTCATGCCAGCCCCTATTTCAAAATGGTTCAGAAGGCCCTTTACAGAGGGTGGCAGTCCCACATGTAGGATGCTGAGTCAGTTCTGAGTAGCCATGCAAGAAACTTCCTTGCTACTTACATAGCATACACGCTTCTTTTTTAAAAATTTTGATTTAAACTGAGATGTGATACCAAGGCTTATACCCTGGCATGACACTGGGATTTGAGATTTTCATTGTAAGGAGTTAGTGCAGTTGTTTGATCAGTTACTAAGACAAATGGAGTCCTGAATAAACAGGTACAAGATACGACGTCAAACAAAAAATATTGTCATGCTTCGTCTCAGTGTTGCAGATTCTTCTGTATCAAATACAGACTTTATGCATTTGTCAAGGTGACATGATCACAGAATGTTTGAGGTTGAAAGGAATTTCCAGAGGTCATCTGGTCCAACCAGCCTGCTCAAGGCTGGGCCAGTTGTCCAGGACATGTCCAGATGGCATTTGAATATCTCCAAGGATAGAGACTCTACCACCTCAGGGCAAACCATGCCAGTGAAACAGTATTTCCTGACATATTCAGAGGGTTTGTGCCAGCTGTCTCTAGTCCTGCCAGTAGGCAGCATGGAAAAGAGCCTGGTGTCATACTCTTAGCACCCTCCCATCATATATTTATATATGCTGATGAGAACCCTACGTGCCTTGTCTTCAGGCTGAATAGTCCCTGCTCTCTCAGCTTTTCCTCAGAGGATACATGTTCCAGTCCCTACATCAAATCCATAGTCTTTCACTGGACTCTCTCCAATAGCAGTTTTACAATAAGCCTCCTCATAATTGGTCAAGCTGAGGAAGAGCTGTGTGTCCTTCTTGCTTTCTGAGAAAGATACGTTGGCCAACATCAACCTTGTCTAAGAAAGAGTCACAATTTTGTTCACATAACATACAGTACTCTCTCAGTTTCCTGCCTTCCAGATTTGTGCGTTCTGGGATCATTTGAAGAGGAAAACTGAGTGTCCTGGGTAGAGAAGAAAAAGAGGGGTGGAGTTTTCTAGCCCTGTTAAATTCCATACCACCCATGTCATGGCAAGGGCAGCACAGTTTCAGCAGAAAATGCTGAGCTGCTGGAAGCTGGAAGTGGAGTCAGTCTTACCTCAGTGGTGGGGAAAGATAGACTGGGCCCTTGAACACACAAGCTGTAGCTGCTACTGAAGCCATGCAGGGGTGACTGCTGCTGTCCCGGGGAAGGGAACCCCCTGCATCAGGACCACCACTGCAGCCAGCAAAGCCACTGTTTCCCAGCAGCACAACTCCTGTCAGACTGAACAGCTTCCCAAGTACTGCCTAGTTTTTTCAAGTAAATTGTTCTTATCTCAACTCAGAATCTCTGCTTTTAGTGTCCTTCTCCCCAGGAGAGGGTGGGGTGAAAAGACTGTCTTAAGTGGGGTTTAATTTTCCACTGTTTTTTTTTAAACTAGCACACTGAGATAATTTCAGAGCTGAATGGACTTCATTGTAATCAAATAAGCTTTTTTGAACTTTCAAATATTTTGGAAAACTTAATTTGGCTGATTGACCTTGCTTTCACCTGAGGGATTGGTATCCTGTGCAGCAGCAGGGGCAGGCCCCAGTTTTGCTCTCCTGTGCAGGGCTATGTCTGCCCACGGCAGCAGCCAGGCACATGCAGAGAGGCACCTTCCCATCCTGCCCTTCCCACTGGCAGCACAAACCACAGCAGTTCTGAGGCTCCCTGTGCAGGGTTCACAGGCACCATGAGTGTGCAGCTGTTTGAGATCTGCTCTGCTGTCAGATATCCGCTCCCTTTGGCCTCTGGGGAAAGGGTAGCAGGTCAGATCCCGCCTCTTTCTCTGTCTGTGCTGGGCCATATGCCTGCAATAGAGGGAATAGTGCAGCATAGTCCAGGGAAGTGTGGAGCTAGTGGGGCCAGGTCTGGCCAGTTACTACTTTGGAACTCCAAAGCAGTTCTGCATTTGCATGCTGTTGGGATGAAGATGTTAACGCAGCTTTCAGTTGAAGATGTGAAAGACTGCAGTAAGATCCTTGAAAAATGTAAAATCTCCTTCACATGAGGTCCATAATGACAAGTTAAAAATTCCCTGTCAGGAATGTGTATGGATACCTGATCCTGCATCAGTGCTGGGCAGTTTGAGGTCCAAGTTATTTCCACCCAGCCATTTCTACAATACCTAGCTAAGAGCTTCCTTTCTCCACTGGAAATCAGTTCTTAGATTGAAATACTCCTGATACATCTTCCTTATTGCACATACATAAACCAGTTGAAGGTGAATGAAACCACTTCCAGCACTAATGCTTCTAGTTACTTCTGACTTCCCAGTGAGTAGCAGGCTCACAGAATCCCAGCCCACTAACCCCACCTTGCTGAGGTTGCTTGAGCATACACTCTCCTTCTTATACAGAGAATCACCATAAAGAGGCCATTTCACCTCCCTTGCACCTCTTTAAGTTTGTTTTGATTTATTGATTACATATCAGAGTTCAGGAAGGAAATATTTCATTCTACTTTGCAGTCTTTCCATGTAATCTCATAATTTTCTATGCATATTGATCTCTCATTACAGAAAACACAGATTGTTTTGGGGAGCTCACAACTAATTCTAGCTTCATAATCAGATATGAATATTTCAGAAGGGAGAGTCTACCAGATACTCCAGAATACTTCAAATACTGATTGAAATTATTCTTTTTGTTTAGATTGATCTGACTTTAGATTAGTTAGAATTGTTGTTAATAAGCAGTGAATGACTTTATACTGAATGTTGCTGCCAGTCCCTTCATTTAACTGTGCTCACTGTGAGATTTTTTTTTAAAAGATCTCACAGGAATAATTACATTCTCCCACTGTAAAAGGATTTCTTCTTGCTTCTTCTTCTTGTTATGTACACCTACTGCCAGTTCAGGCATTCAGTTTTGAAAACTTTCTTGGTTTGACACTGCCAATCCTCAACCACTGTCACCCAATCTGTGTGACAACAAAGGCTGCCATTCAGATCTCTAGAATGCTGCCTTTTTAATTAATTGACTGTAATATAACAGTTACTATTACAGTACTATTGCAGTAGTCCCAGTGTGTATTATGATAGTAACCTTTCTGATATGCAAATAGAAATAAATTAATATCACAGTCTAAAGAGGTTACAGCATCTCGCTATGATCCTCTGGTTAGGACCCAAACCCTGTGGCAATTACATCTGTATTCTCACACTCATTCCAGCTGTGCTGTCTTGGACCAATCTTCAAACAGTTGCACCTTCAGTTTCATCATTTGTGAAATGACACTTTTGTACACCTTCGTACAAAAGTGTTTGTGAAAAGCTTTGAAATACTGGGTTTAGAAGACACTACCAAACCCCATAGTTAAGACCTTCATTTGTTTGACTGTGTCTTACCTAGGATCTGTGTCAGCAGACAGACTCATGCCTAGGGTAGCTGAACTCAGGGAAACCTGAGCCCATCCTGATCATATTCCAGCCTGGCCAGCTGTGGGGCAGCTGTGGTCTACAAGCCAGGCAACCCTGTACAAGCTGAGATACCCTGTGTTAGCATGGGCCAGGGCCTTCAGGTAAGAGCCTGGACATTTCAGTTAGATCAAAGGACTCTTGGGCTGTCTAAACCAGCACAAAGACACCTGGAAATATTCACAGAATCATAGAATAATGGCATATTCTGAGTTGGAAGGGACCCAACAAGGATCATTGAGTCCGACTCTTAGCCCTGCAGAGGACAGCGCCAAGAATTACACCACATGCCTGAGAACATTGTCCAAATGCTTCTTGGAGTCTGGCTGGTTCTGTGACTGCTTCCTTGGGGAGCCTATTCCAGTGCCCAACCACCCTCTGGGGGAAGAACCTTTTTCTGATATGTAACATAAACCTCTCTTGACACAGTTTCAGTCCACCCCCTTGGGTCCTGTCACTGGTCACCGGAGAGAAGAGATCAGTGTCTGCCCCTACACTTCACCTTGTGAGGAAGTTGTTGACTGCTATGTCTCCCCTCAGACTCCTCTTCAGGCTGAACAGACCAAGTGACGTCAGCCACTCCTCATATATTCAGTATAGTCCAAATCTCCAGGCAGGTATGGTTATTGTTAAACCACTCAGTGTAATAATTTTGCATCTTACAAATAGTAGGTCCCTATTTTTCCTTATTCTCAAATTCACTTCCCCACAGTCCTAGTTAGGTAGGTCACTGCATCAGAACGGACTCATGGATTCTCAACAGAGAAGACAAAAATGCATTTTGCCTCCCTTCGGATGAGGGGTCAGACTCTTTGTCATTGGAGGGGAGAGCAAAAGGCAGAGGTATGACAAAGACTGAGGGTAGAGCCCTCATTACTCCTCCTGACATTGTAAGAGGCCCTAAGCCCAACAACTCTGCCCTCCTGCTCATCCCTGCCAGACACCATAGTGACAAGCCAAGGAGCAAGACTTCCAACAGACTCAGGAAGCTGCAGAGCCTTTTTTGCTGTCACTAGACGTCTGCCCCCTTGACGAGGCTCTGCCTTGCCTGTGCTGGCACCTGGCCCTGACTGAAGCCCTCTGCAAACAAAGCTGTCTCCAGTGCCCCCAGCTGTCCCTGGAGTCTGTCTCCAGTGCCCCCAGGGCCCTGGAGCTCTGGCAGCCATGGCTGTGGGAGTGAGGAGCTGCTGTCGTTGTGGGTGAACCTTTGGCCCTGACAGGACTTCATGCCAGCTCCATCTGAGAAGAGCTTTAGAAAATCTGTGCAAGCAGTTAGGGGATGAACTGCCTCCAAGGAAACTTTCTCCCTAACGCTTATTAGTAGTTAGAGGTTGGCCACAAAGCAAGTAGCTTTACATTCTCAGACTTACAGACACCATTATGATGGACGTCCCGACAGGAGCCAATTCAAAACAGATACACGGCGCTTTGTTCGGCAGTGCGGGCGCGCTGGTTTGCGTGAGGTACCAGCGCTGCAACCCTGCACGGGATTGACAGGGCTTTATCTTTTCTAAGCACTGGTCTTTAAGAGATTAAAAAAGAATTTTTTTTTAATCTGAAGCCAAAATTTTGACAAGACTTCAAATTGCCCTGAAACCAAATCCAGACAATCTACAAACATTTGCAAATGAAATCTGTTATGAAAAGTAATTTATTTTTAGGGATTTAAACATACTGTTATTGACATTTCATACATGAAGAATGCTATCTAAAAGGATGTGTAATGTACAAGGCTGTCAATATTCTTCGAGCTGATTCTCATGTTTTATTTTATAAGTGGACAGCTGTGTCTAAATCAAGGGAGAAACCCTTTATAGATAGGAAGCCTTCTGTTTGTACTGTGACACATTTTTTACAGAGTATTTCAACAGCATTTCCATTCCACAGGAAATTTCAAACTGTTTTCATTCTGAAGGAGAGAAATTTTCAAAGTGACAAGATTTTCCATGACAGGGAAATCCCAGCTTTTAACTCATTTCTGACCCAAACCAAGGAACTGTGTGGGTTCCCTGTCACTCCTAGCCCCAGTGCCACTTCTTGAATTACTTACTGTTGCTTTTCAGCACAGGATTTGTGTCTCCAAGGTTAGCAGGTATGATTCTGAGTACAGGATTAGGAAGATTTAATAAAATGAGCATGCCATATTTTTGGAGGTGTCTCTCTTGAGATCAGAATCACACTCTAAAGCCAAAGTCACAGCCCCAGATTTTATATTGTGTAACCAAGCCCTGCATTTTCCAAGTCATAAGAGTTATTATGACCTGGTGTTAAAGGGAGTTGGGTCCTGAGCTGTGCAACTAATTCTCAGATCCTTTTATTTGCATAAACAACTTCATCTGTAATCATACTTGCACCATATGCAAACTCTTGTTTGCAGTTCACATAAATTAATAATTCACAGCTTAAGCTGCACATTTCCTCTATTAGTCACATTTCTTGGAGGATTCTCATTACTACAGCATATGGAACTCTTCTTTCTCTATGGTGCCATGCAGTGATTAATTGTGGGAATCAAAAGATATGTAAAAGATATAATTTAGGACCAAACTCAACATAGAAATTTCCCTAGCACAAACCTTGTCAAGCAAGCAGTAGAGCTGCTGAAAGTTTACATTGCTACAAGCTTTTTCAGTGTTTGGAGACAAGGTATTTTCATCTGGTCCAGTACTGAATGGACAACAAGAGTTTGAGAACTGTGTGTAGGGACTAATGACTAACTGAGAGGAGCTAATAGCTCAAACGCAGTTGAGGGCCATTAATTGTGGGCAGTCATTAATTCTCAGACAACACCCAGTGTCAGAGTTGTTACGCTTATGAATAGTTGTTTAAAATCTTGTCTATGAATGTTTTTAGGGTTAGGTAGTTATAGTCAGCACATATGGGGCATTTCCAGAAAATTAACGCTTTGTATGTTGGGCAGATTGCTTATGTCAGCTCTCCACATGGCTCTCATTTGCTAATACATTTTGAATGATGAATTGTAGTTTATGTTTTTATACACTCACAGTATTTAAGTTACATCTATTGATTTTCAGTGGCTTCTGTGGGTATGTGTGTGTGTGTGTGTGTGTGTGTGTGCTTGCCTCTTAAGAGGGTGTATTGCAGAAGAGAAACTCCACGTTAATATACCTGACATGACATGTAACAACCAAAGGAAAGAATTTTAGGTAAATCACAAATGAAACTGAAAACCTTCCAGTGTGTCTCAGGCTATGTGAATGTACAAGAAAAGGACAAAGGAAGGTAGAGCAAGTTGCTGCCTACAGCCATATCAGCAAGGTATTTTAAAGTCAGTTGCAAACACATCCTGTTGGACTCACTGCAGACTGCTCCAAGATGGATACAGGACTGGTAAGAAAGTGTAAGTTCAAAGAACTGCAAGGAGCTCAGGAAAATCATCTTGGCCTCCAATTAAAACCTCGCCAATGATGACCTATATAATATTTTTATAGGTTGTATGAAATGAAGATGGAGTTTCGGTTCCATTCTCAGCAAAGGCCTATTTGCATCACTAAGTCATCATCAGAGAAGATTTTAATATGACTTCCTTATTGGGGAAGCCAAGACCTAAGGGACTATGGAAAATGAAGCTTCCTTTTCCTATTAGTTTGCTCAAGGTTGAGTTGGAAAGATATTGGTAGTGAAACACAAAAAATATTCCTGTCCTATGTATGTCTCCCAGGTGTCTCAGCATGCTTACTTAGCAGCTTTCATGACTGCAATATCCATTTTAATGGGCATTTTAAGAAAAGAAAAATCTCTTGGTTTTTTGAATATGATTACTAAAGCCAGCAAGCAGACATATAAAAAAGAGAGCACATGAGCAGCTGCAGATGTAATCCAGGCAGCCAAAAGACTAGTGTGAGCTTATTCTTCCAGAACTCAAAGCCTGCCAGAGGACACCCTCTCTTCTCCTTCTCCTTCTCCTTCTCCTTCTCCTTCTCCTTCTCCTTCTCCTTCTCCTTCTCCTTCTCCTTCTCCTTCTCCTTCTCCTTCTCCTTCTCCTTCTCCTTCTCCTTCTCCTTCTCCTCTCCTTGTCTTGCAGATCTGTTTATTTTCCCTACAATTCCATAGATTCTGATGGTTTTCCTCCCATAAGAAAATAAAACTCAAGTTACTGGTAGGAAGACTTAGAAGGCTTACTGAGATCAAGTTACTGTAAGAACGAACCAGTCTCCAATATAACCTTATTAGTAATTTTGCTTCATATAGTGTTCTCTCTGAGGGCAGAACATTTTAAAAGGTTTAGATTGTTCTATAGGGGAAACTTTTATCTTCTGCACGTGGAAAACAGAAGGGTCAAGGAAAGAGGTATGGAAAGAGTTTAATTGTCAGATAAAATTAGGTACTAAATTCACCCTTATAAAACACAGAGACAACCATGCAAATATGAGAGTTGTGTATTTCCATGTCAGGGAAACTGCCTCATCTGCAGATGCAGTCGTGTATTTTATGCACACCTGTTTGACTGCACAGCTCAGATTCTTGATCTGACCACGGCAATGAACTTTTCACAGGCAGGTCCCTGTGCGTAGGTGCATTTTTTGATAATGTGGCCTCTAAGTCTTTCTTCAGAATAGTTTTACGGTTTCCATGAACTTTGTTCAAAAATGTGCCAAAAGACTTCCAAGTAACAAACATGCTTTTGCAATTTACTGAAACTTTCCCCTTGTGTTCCAGAGAAGCAACCTCCCCATTAGTCACCAGAGAGACACATGAGCCAAGGAGGAAGGAAAGGGAATCAGCTCGTAAAAACAGTCAATTCCCTTCTTTAGTGTCTACACTTGGTCATTAAATAAAAAAAGAAGTGAAATCCAAACTTTTTTTTCCAAATGGGTCATTACTTCAGTGCAGATTGAATAGATGAGGACTATTTGCATCTTGATATTGATCAGGAATTTTTGTAATCAGTTGCTTTTTTCTGCACTTCATATCTGAGTGAGGGCTATTGTGCATTTGAGGTACTCTGCATCCTTCCAAAGGAATGCAGTCTCCCAGGTATATCTTTTTACGCTTCTTTAAATGACCAGTGAACTATATTACCCAATAAGCAAGGGGGTTGGAGTATGTTTGCCAGATACTAATTTTACTTAGAAAAAACCTGAGTCAAGGCCAAGGCACAAAGTTCATATCTAAATCAAATTCATTTTCCTCTAAAGACAGAATGTGTTGCAGTTTGAGGTTTCCAACTGACTCCTCTTAAAAATGGACATTTAAATATTTGCAGTGTTGAGCCTGCTTGAGTTCTAGGCTTGGTTCAGTTGGGAACTGTTAATGTAGCTTTTGCAAGCTGTGCCACATGGAAGAACAAGCAAAGGAGATTATAATGTCTCTTCCGGCCTTAAGAATATGGCAGTCAAGTAGAAGTTGAATTTTCAAAGCAAACTGTCAGTTGATGTGTGATGAAATGGTAATTCCTGTTCATTTCCCACTACAATGTATTCAAAGCCCAAGAGTGGCGTTCAAACCTTACTTCCTGCAAGACAGTACTGTACTTAGTAACACACTGTGTAGTATGAGTCGTACACTTGTAACCCACAAATCCCCCTGCAATTTTTCAAGAATAGTCAGTGATAGGTAGCAAAACCCAAGCACATGGCTCCTTTTTCTTGAGTTTTTCTCTGAAACCTTTCTCCACAAAATCGCTTGAAAGATTTTGGCAGGGGCATGGAGAAGGGGTTAGCTCCTGGATGCTCACAATATTGAACTGCAGAAATCCATAAAATAATCAGTGTTACATTGTCAGAGCACGTACTTTCCACGCATCCTGGCCAGAGCAAATTCTGAAAGGCTTTCTGGTGCCAAAGTAGTTGAATTACATTTTAAAATAGCTAAATTTAGCTGTCCCTCCAGATCTCAGTTTCTGAGTATCATCTGGCTGCAAATGGAGGTGCAGAAGGACTCTCAATCAAGGGTCAAGTTAGTGTAAACCAGCTGAGGCCCTGGCAATACGTGGCTGCACACTTTTAGTTTGGCCAAATGCAGGGTACTATGGCTTAGTTTAGCCATCTTTCCCTGCAGGCAAAGCTACATCAAATTGCCTTACATTTTCTGTGGGCTCAAAGCATTCACACTGGATTTACCACATTTCAGCTGACAGATGGCAACTTATTAAACATCACTATGCTGATGAATATTTTGAACCCACAAGATTTCTGAGACTTTGAAAAGAGGTAATTCCTACAGTATGCTACACAGCTTCCACCTACACTGCTGACTATATGTTTGCAAATGCTTTGTGGGTATGAGGTACCATATTTGCAAAACCAAGCAGACGTGGCACTTCAGTGCCTCTCTCCTCCCTCCTGCTTTAACAAATTATCATCCTATTGAAACAAGCAAGCTGTTTGGCACAGTTGTAAGTGTGGTTACATAACAAAGCCAAAAAAAGCAGCTCCCACAAATCCAAAGCACAGATTAAGTCCAGTTTTAGAAGATAATATGTACAGTAGTGACAATGAGAATTAATGCCATAAGAAGGAACAACTCTCTGGCTCCATTACTCGCAATAATTATGTTTAAAGGCTCATATGTAAACATTTCAAAATACAATAAAAATAGAGTGTACCAGTCTGGATGGCATTTTCCATTTATATTTTTTCCCCACACCTATAAGCTCACAGTGGAGATGCGCAAACTAGTTTGTACTGAGCATTCTTTCATTCACCTAAAAGCTGTCTCTGGAAGCAGTACTTAACAGCATTTTGTGTTTACATACACACAAAAAAAAGATGGAATAAGGAAAAGGAAGAAAGGCTGTAGGCTTCAGAACCAGTGTGTCTTGAACTTCTTCTGGAATGGTCCAAAAAGTGCACCTATAGAGTCTTAAGTAGTGTTTGCTGGCCCAGAATACCACTGAGCTCCTTTCTCAGGCACACATATTTTAGGGACAGATGCACAGCCATGTTCCTCTGCATGTGGGTACTGAGTAACAAGTGTTTGGAGATTTTTGATAGATAAAACACTATTTTTCTCACTTAATTTGGGAAATGCTTCTCATTAACTTTTCCAGCAGTTTGAAATGAATAATGAAAAAAACTGGTTGGTTGTCAGATAAGCTGAATATATAGGGCTCCTGAAATGTGTAACCTCAAGTAGAACTTGACAATCACCTAGAGGTTCTTCACTGTTTACATTTGTTTTGTAGTTTTGCATTATCGTTAATAATGAGGCCAAGAACAAAAACTAAAATATGTGTGCTTTGTTCATAGGAATTAGAACAAGAATGACATGTCTTTGGCTACACTTGAATGGAACAGTAGTTGAGAATATAATCAGAGAAAAGAACAAGAACTTTCTGAGGCTATGATAAACTATGATATACACAGGCTTAATAAAGTGTCACACATGTCTTGAGATTCTGGCCCTATTATGTGCATTTATTTCTTAGTCCCAGTGGTTGATGTAGGAAAAAATCTGCAGCTACCATTTTATGAAATACTTGATAGCTCTGGAATTGATTATGAATGACAACAAAGAGAAATGACTTTCAAACATTCCAGAAATGGAGTCAGAGTTCTCATTCAAAGCAAAACAAAAAAACCCAATCAACAAATAAAGCAACCCATTCCCCCAACCCTAAAGCTAAATTGTATTATATGAAGCACAAGAACCAATTCCTTATTGTTACACTAACAGTTGTCTTAGATATGTAGGGAGCTTGAGTGGTGAGTAAGGACAAGACATCCTTGTCCAGGACAATGTCTGATAATTTTTGAATCTACACAACTCTTTGTCTCTGAGAACAAATCACAGAATGAACCAAGAGAGTGTGCCTGCATAGCTATTTAAAACCACAATCTTCTAATGGACCAGAGGCCAAGAAGAAAGTAGTATCTGTAAGGTTTTCACTGAAAATGGTCAAAACAGAGAAAGCACACTGGCTGAACAAGGTACGTGCCCTACAGATCTTGTGCACAGGACAGAACACTTTGGAGTTGCTGATGGGAGTGAAACCAACATAACACTTTTCTTGTTTGATTGGGATGCTACCAAGCCAAAGTTTCCCTACTGCTTTCTCAGTGCTTTGGAGTTTTCTCACCAAACAGGTCTGCTTCAGGAAAGAATCTCATCACTGGAAAGTTCACTCACAAACAGAGTACAAATAATGCCTTAACCAGCAGCCCAATGACTTGATGTTAATTGTCATCAACATGTCAATTCCAACCTGCATACACTGATAGATAATTCGCCATAGTTCAGAGGCGGCTCAAGATAATTAATCAGACAGACAGAAATCATTCTTTTAAAAGTGTTGCACAGTTAAAACCAGAATAGAAAGCTCACTACAGAAAACAGCTCATCAAGCCAGGCAGTTTAATTACAGTGTTAGACTGAAGCCCTGGAATCTATGAAGAAACAAGATACAGGACTGATAAGATCAAGTAAATCCACATAGGGAATAAATGCTTCATCTTTCAACAGAGACCAATATCTGTTTCATCCCATCCCATATCCACATAGCAAAGCCTAAGAAAAGGGCTAAAAAATTAGAGCCATAAAATATTAATCAGTTTTGTGGCTTTTTGTATTGGTAACAATGCTGAAGAAGTTTGTCTGCCAAAGATCTAAATAGTCAATGCCTCAGTCAGAGAGATTCACCTATCAAGCTCTTCAAAAAGTAAGTGGTTTTTCCACTCCTCAGGAAGGAAACATTATCCCTGTAGATGTCTGCAATTGCCATCTCATTTCTGGGCAAAATGATTAAAAACACAGTAATCAGAAAATGCCAACAGCGTACAAGTGCCAGCTTTCTGGAGGCCTCACAGTCAGGGTTCACATCAGGACACAGAATGGAGACTGTCTTTATTGCCACTCTGGCCATCACTAATACAGAAAAAAAACCCTGATACTCCCATATAGACCATGACATTTACGAGGCACTGTGATAATTTTTAGAGATAGCATTTGCACATCATGGTAATAGACAGTGATACTGATCCCATAAATAGCCAAGCTCAATATTGAGGAGGAATGAAAAGAGGAATATAGGCAGTCAGGCAAAAGAGTGATGCTAACAAGAACAGCAGAATAAACATGGAAGAAGCTGAAGGAAAAGGAAAGCTTTTTTTACTCTTGTGGAAAAAAAGGTGGTCAAGAACAGAAAGGTAGAAGCATGAGCTTATGAAGATGGGTTTCTCAGCTGAGTGTCCTAAATACTGCTCAGTTTTGTCGCAGATATAATGAAATTTTATGTTTCCACTAGGAAACTTGGATAGTTCATATCACTTTTAACATGGACCATCCCAAAAATAAAAATAGAAGAGCAACAGCCTGCGTATCTAGGCCAGAGTGAATGGGACATTTTTCTGCCATTCTGGTGATAGAGAATGGCTGGAAAGGACCTTGAATGTGTCTCCATGATTTAACAATCTGGAATCTAAATTGACCTTTCCCCTTTTCCTTCTATTTTTTAAAACAGTTTCCTAGCTGTTCCAAGAGGTATTCCTCCTGCACTGCGTACTAATCACCATCTCTGTGCTCCTTAGAATTAAGCACTGACTTTATTGCACGGAAAGTCTTTAAAAAATGTGGAGGTATGTGGGGGGGGAAGTAATTTCGAGTGATATTCCAAGCCCCTCCTCCCTGATTCCAAAGAGTAATTACTCATCTGGAAAAAGAAACAACACTACTATTTCAGTGTGGCTTAGGACTTTGGGCCTGGTTTCATGTTTCAGATTAATGTTTTCTGTGCCTTTTGGAGATTCAGAATAGCAAAAAAGCCACCCTTCTGAGAGAGCTGCATCCTATACATGCAAGGCTTTCTGGAGACATGTATGACTTGCTGCCCCTTTCTTATTTTCCAGCATCCTATTGAGACACAGCTATTTTCCCTCCCACTTGAATGAACTTCTAACCTGAATCTACAAAGCCACATCTGTTTTTCCTGACCCTCTGTCCAGGCCTCCAGTCGCTCTGAGATGGATATGTCGTATACTTTGTTGCAACATAACTAATAAAGGAAAACAGATTCATCCAAACAGTTTAGAAATGAAGTGCCAATATGAGCTGCATCCAGTCAACTGAAAAATGTGGTGTTTTGATATCTTATGATCCTACCTAATTCTAGTGCTAGTGGCATGGCTGGCTAGAATCCCAGATCTTTAAAAAAGAGGCAAAAACTCTTTCTTCAGCATATTATTTTGTGTATCAATTAGCAACACATAAGTATTTCAGTTATGGTTCTACCATTTGTTATATTCCAGAGTGGTAGTGCAAGAATACAGACACACCAGGGCAATGGTGACACACCAGGGAGATGCCCAACAGGGAGAACTTCAACATCACCCTTCATTCTGAGGAACAAATCGAAGCAAGGCAACACTTTATAGAAACAAGACAGCCTGAGACCAAAATTTGGAAGATGAGAAAAATTCTCATATTGTAAGAATAAATTGAAGAATAAAAATTTCCAAAACTAACATGATCAAGAAATTATCAGCAGCCAAGGAAAAAATTATTATAACAGTGACTCAGTAACTTGTCTTTCCAATATAATGACAGAATGAAGTCAGATATATATATATAAATCAGAATATATATACATATAAATCATATAATATATACATATAAAATCAGAATGAAATAAACTATGAACTCCATGAGTACCTGTATCCTCATTTCCACATGTTTAAAGAATTATGGGAAGAAATGGATATAAGTCAAATAGAATTCCATAAGCGGTCAGCTCCTTTATTTGTATTAAACCATTCTAGAAATGGTTTAATATAGGAATTGCCAGACTCACTTAGACACAAGGTCCATTTAGGCCAGAACACTTCCATTTAAGTGTCCAGCAGGAAAGGTTTCAGCAAAGGGCACAAAAAGACTCACAGAAAAAAAAATTAAAAATTCAAATGTGGTATAATTTTAGCCTCGGTTTCCACCCCAGCTCTCCATGCACTCTCTTCTTCATCACTCAATAAAATATGTGGGTCTTTTTCAAAAGTCTGAGTGCTCTTCAATATACTAATAATAAGAAGCCATACTACTATAAATTTTTTCAGCAAAAGACAGTTTATTTAAAAAAGCATGAGAAGATTGAATTCCCAAAGCTCTGAGTAGGACATTAACCTATAAATCCCACATACACAGTTGCCAGCAGTAACAGATCGTAGCAAATAGACTGTACAACATCAGATCCCACTGTCTGCCCTCTGCTGAGAATATTATAGACCAGGTGATTGTCTCTGTGAAGTCTGGGAATGTTTTCAACAGTGCAAAAGCAGACACGCAGACACACCTCAGGTCTACCATATGTGTAGAACAAATACCTGGTTGAGTCTGAAAAGCTCAGAGCTCTTAAAAATTCTGGCAATGTGCACTTCACTTCTGCTTTACTAAGGTAAACCTACAAAGTGCAAAAGTGACATCTCACTTCTTCAAATAATTCTTTCCTCTTTCAATAACTCAGATAATTAGAAATGTTTCATTGATCTCCAACAGGCAGCCTAGAGACAATCATGAAGACTCTACAAAACTCTGCATATTGTCACAATCTAAGATATCCAGAGGTGAAAACTGCCGTCTCTTAGCTCTTTAACATTGAAAAGTAAATCAATCTCAAAAAAAATACAAATTATCACTCTCTTTTCCTTATAAAAAGTCAGATGACTCACCCACAGCAATAGCAGGACTAGTTCACCACATAAGTATATAAACAACTCCTCATTCTTTTCGCTGTCTCACATCCAAGTTACTCTTTCAATCCTCCAGACCAATTCAGCCCTACCTAATGACAGTCATAAGAGAAAGGCAAAAGCTGCTGCACAGGTGAACTTAATTTTTCCTTCCATAGGTGCACAAAGGTCTTCTTGTTCCTAGAATGATGACACCAGTGCCACCAAAGTGGCATCATCACTTTCTCCTATGTGTTACTGAGTTTCAACAGGTAATGCATAAAAACTTGCTTCAATCACAGCTATCTAGCAAGAAATTCAGCTTCTCTCAACACTAAACTTAAGGTTTAGCTTTGTTTAGTGGAAGATATTACCCTCAGTCTACCTCCAGAAAATGGTGGGACTTTGTTCTTAGATTTCTGAAATCTTCTGGGACCTACCATAAATTGCAGTTTCAGGGAGCTGTTTGAAGGACTATGAACCAGGTTCCTAGAGAATAATGCAATATAGTGACAAAGTGACTTGGGTAGGGACATAAATTACAGGGACAACTGAATAAAGATGGCTCTTATTCCTTGTCTAATAGTATGAGTTCACATCTCTAGCCAAAGCCACAATAGTTAATTGGTTTCTTTTTCAACACAAATAAGTTCACTTACAGAGAGAATATACAAATATTTTCTATCAAGCAAGGAAATTTACCCCATTAAAAAAACTACTTCTTTTCTTGAAGCCATGAGAGATTCCAGTCCCATGCCCTTGCAAGCTAAGAAACACACAAATCCTTAGAACGAATAAAACAAGAGACATCAAGTTACATAATTCTTTAATAAAACACTTAAATAAATCTGAGATTCTTAGGGAGAGTTTTGTAGTAACTTGGTCAGTTAACTATGCATTTGGACTCAACACCTTTTGTTTCACAATTTCTCTGCTTTCCACATTGTGACAGCAAAATAATTTTTATTCAAGATCACTGAAATTGGAGACAATTTCTACTGCATGTGAAAAAGAAGGAAATAAATTCTGAGCTTCAGTTTGTGAATGATGGGGCAACAATTCAGAAGCTTCCCATTTCAGTCCTGCATGCCCAAATTGTTTCACTGGCATTTTGGCTGACATAGGTGAAGGAAATAATCTGAGGAATCCAAGCTTGAAGTCTTCTAACACCAACCAAACATTACTGCCAGTAAAATGTCTGGATCTTAAAAACTGAGGTTCATCCAAAGGAAGTTTAGGGATTGAGTTTAAATACCTATTGAATCTTTTCACAGAAAGTTTTAAAGCAAAATCCAACAAAAGATTTCAAGTTAAATTTCATTTGTGTGTTTGCTCATTTCATCCTACTATGGAATTTAAGAAATTTAGTAGAGTTGTGGGGATGTTTCTTCCTTTACTTTTTTCATGTCTATTGTTTAACTTAGTCAACAAACTTCCTTCCAGTTGGGAAACCTAGGGAGCAACAGAGCATTATGACTGTGGTGCCCTTGATAGTCATGAAGTTATAGAACAGGAAATAAGCTCTTTGTATGTGATGATAACTGGACATTATAAAATTCTATGGTACACTTTCTTAAAAGGAGGAAAGAAATAAGAATACAAACCCAAATATTTGCCCCTTATTTTTATATGAAAATTCATTTCATGTCAAGGCCCATGATGGAATTGCAACAGGATTTTAAGATTTAGTTTTAATTAGCTTTCTTTCTTTTCACTTGTATTCACTACTCTGTCAGAGCTGGCGTGCATGAATTTTTCTTGCACAGCACTTGCAAGAACTTGAACAAAATGGTAAAATGGATGAAGACATTTGAGGATCAGGACAGATTTTACAAAAGTGAAGTGGTATCAGCTATGACAGTGTAACCTACCAGACCACCAGGGCCCACAGATTTCCAGTGTGTTGGGGTAATTCCTAGATTAATGTCCTGACAATTGCTTTGTCTCAAATTTGTGTCATATTTTATTTCTGTCATCTGTATGTCCTTATCCTTTTTGCTACCTTTTCTTTACCTAACCTCTTTGGTCTCAGATGGGCATTCCTCACATTTTATCAGTGTAATGCCTTCAATACAAGTAACTTTACTGGTGCAAGTATCTAAAACATCTACAGAAAAATAATATTAATAGTATCTCCCCTTGTACCTCTTGTGAAATGCAAAGTATTTCTCCCAAGCAACATAGCCCAAGGTCTCTCATTACAACTGCTTGGTACTACTGCTTTTTCATATTGATCACAATTCCTTGCTGCAGGAATTCTACCTAAAAATTTATTAATCCCTTGCTTTTGTCTTCTTATTTTTCTCCAAAAAAGGAAACAGCCTATTTCAAGAGACCAAAGATTCCTCACTGCCCAGGAGTCATGACAAATTCAGCCCTGGGGAGGAGCAGTGGCTCTGTGTTAGCCAAAGCATACACTGAAATGCTGTTCTGGCACTTATGGTTTCCAAGGAAGTGTCATATGACAAAGATGTCACTTGGTACTTGATAGTTTAATCAAACCCTCAGGGATAGAAGACATTAATTATCTCGTAGTACAAAAACATTATTCCCTTCCCAAAGTGACATCATTTCAGTATGACAAATGCATCACCCTTTCACTTTTCTGACTGGAAAGCTAACACCAAACAGTTCATCAGCAGTATCATTTCATCTTTGACAGCATTGTTTCTTGGGTGAAAAATATTGCACAAATGAAGAACATTGCCATGAGCACAAAGGTGAAAGTCAGGCCTCTAAAACAGAATGAGGCCTCTCCCATCCTGCCATCTTTTCTTTAGCAGTTGTTAAGCAGCAGGTTATTCTCAGGTCCTACTTACCTAACCATGGCATTGGGATCCTTTCACCTGTCTACAGATGTTTTAGTCTCTGTGAGATCACTTTTCACCTACTGAGTGCTCGACATTCTGCTTGGTTTTCCATTTAAATGTGCTCTGCTGAGGGGCAAACTCAGTCTGGGTTTGCAGGGACACCTCAGTTCAAACCAGCAGAAGCATTTTGATATATGCAGAAGGCCAGGCTGGTGCTGAGGGTCTGCACTCACCTCTAACAAATGGCTCTGTTTGCTGCCTGGCCAGATCATAATTCCATCTGGCTGCACCCAAGGGACATCAGCGTTCCTGAAGCATCTCTAGCTGTGCAGGAACACAGCCAGATCCAGCAGCCACCCTCTTCTGGCAGAAGCATTACAGTCCAGTATTTGATTAAATCCCAGGTTTATGACCTCGAGAAGGCTCTCAGGGAGGCCTTGGCATGGAGCAGGCAGGTGTGTCCATCCCCAGGCCCACAGCCAGTCACCAGCTGCCAGCAGGACCCTGCACAGGCTGGAGCTGGTGCTGGAGAGCCAAAGTGGCCCCGAGGGCACTGCCACCCCCCAGGGCTCCCTCACTTCACCCTGCCCAGGACCCCATTTCATTATCCCCTGGGGTCACTGGTCCCTGCCCCAGCAGCACCGCAGCAGGGCCAGTCTCCAGCTCCCCACAGCCCTGCCCTGCCCAGGCAGGCACCACGTCCTGCCCAGCCTCAACCTGTCCCTGGGAGAGTGCCTGGTGCCCAGGGCTGGTGCCCCCCAGGCTGCCCGCTCCTGGCAGGGTGGTGGGACAGAGCCTGGCTGCCAGGCTCACAGCAGCCAGCAGCACTACAATCAGCACTACCCAAAAGGGGGCTCTTGCCAGCAGCCCATCAGGCAACAAAAGCATCCTGGCACCATTTTAGCTGAGGAATACAGAAAGAACTCTTGGAGCTGCTGTAAAGCGCCGACAGCTACCAGCATGGCTTTCATTTATTTCTGAGAATGTCCTTACATGCAGCCATTACTATGCAAGGGGTACATTTCATTGCAAACAGCTCCGTTTCTGCTTTAGCTGGAAACTTCTTGGATATTTCAGAGGGTCTGGTTAACTAGGATTTGCTGAAAATGGCCATTCCAGTGGTCATGGTCCATGGTGCCTGGACCAGCACCCCTGCATGAAATCAGCAGATGTCATCCCAGTGCAGCAAAGCGTCAGCTTGGGAATAACACTTGGGATTCCTGTCCCCTTGAAACATAGGGAGAGAATGTCTGACTCCCAGGAGCAACACAAAGCTGTCATATATGGAAAGCCAGGCCCTTAACAAGCACACAGGCATTAAAAACAAAGTGCAAGACGGCTTAGACAGTGTTTGCACAGGGCAAGCAAGAGACAGAGCACCCACTCCCAAGGAGCACTACAGCTTCTGGCAGCACTGAGCAGACCCTGCACGGTTCATCAGTGGAGTGCTTGGGAAGAAGCAAAGCATGAGACAAAGACAAGAAGACACAACAGACTCTTAGTCATAAAGCTTAACAGGGGGTGAACGAAAGCAGGGAGAAAAGATGGATTTTTGTCTTGACGTACAAACACAGAGGTTTCCTCCTTTCATGTAGAAGTGAGACCTTGGCCATGCATGGTCAAATATTGTCATGGAGTTTCATATCCCTCAGATTCACCCACTCATACAAATATGCTTTGTATCATAGACCTGTGTTGCTCTCTGGCACACTGGCTTTTCTCCACATGGCTGGCAGATATTGTAATGGCATGGGTACTTCCACAGTGGTTTAGTCCCCTACCCACACTTTTCTGAGTAATAGTAGAGAAAACAAAGGAGAGAAGAAAGGGAAAATACCATGAATCAGAGTATTCTCCAGCAATTCTGCTTTGCATGTAAGTTCAGAGAAGTCAGAAAAGGGTTTCCTCTCCTACACAGTGCCATTTTCTACTCATTCATATCTATAGGTTTGTCCCAAGTTGCAATTCTATGATCTCACAATCTGCAGTTTCACCTTTACATGTGCCTTATTGTTCAGCACTGCATATACTACCTTGTTCACTTGACCTGCCTACATGACATTTAGCTCCACTGGTCCTCTAACTCAAGCCCGTGCCATCTTGGCATAAATAGGCTGCTTAACTGCACACCAGCTCTCCTCTGCCCAGGAAGCCAGTGCACTGACTCACAGGGTAAATTATAAGGTCCATTGCAGACAGATGTTTTGGCACTCGGGGCCAACTGGAAGCTACATGGCCATTTTAGAGAAGTGTTAAGCCACAGCTGCAAGTTTATGAGCTGGACTTTGCAACCTGCTAATTACAGGCACAGCTGAGAGCACACACAGAGGAAGATCCTATCTGCTGGTTAGTGACCACACAGCTAGAGATACATAAATATATGTATCTATAAGGAAGTGAGTAACAATAAGAAAAGCAACATACAAAAATTTGCTGGAATGAAGATACCTGGTATGTTTCACTTTGATGAAGTTCAGAGATGGGAAATTCAACTTTATGAAATCCAGCAATGAGGAAATAAACATGTATCACTGTAATAAGGTTATCAATCATGGAAGACTGAATGTCCTGTTTAAAATGAACAGGACAAGGTAATAAAGACTATTAGTGTAAAGTGAAACATCACAAAAAAGCTGGGTTATCAAAATAACTGATTTTTTACATGACAGCTTGATCTGCATTAGTGGGGGAGAAAAGTGGTTTTTGACAAGTAGCACCTATACATGAAAGCAAACTGCAGTTAATGCTCTCTTTTATTAGATTAAATCAGACTACATGTACCAAGCCTCAGATATGGAGAAAAAAATCCAGTTTTAGAGGGTAACAGGCAAAGTTTCCTGTGAGCCTTTGGAGCCTTCCTGGATTTTGCCATGCTTAGATCTCAAAGCTTCATTGGTGGTTCACCTTCCTCCATCCTTCTTTCTTCCCATGCTTCCCAGCATTTGGTGCTGTCGTTAATGATTAGGATATGTTTAATGTTCAGGTGACTTAAATTATTCCTTCATGGCTGATAGCCACCTCCTTCCCACCCTCAGCTAAGATGTAATGCTTCTCAGCAGATGAAAAGCATGTATGTCTTGTCTGGACTATGATTTACTTCACCCCCCAGAGATGTTTCAGGGTGAGGTATTTTACTTTACCCTGAAGTTAAACAGGAGCAGGCATTTAGATACAGACTAATTTCATTCTGTCCTAGGGAAGAGAGGGATAGGATAACATAGAATTAACATGTGCATTATTTTGTGCATGGCACAACCATAAGTTTTTACTACTCTTAAACTGTTCAGGTCCCTCATCACATGGAAGAGGAAGTACAGTCTGCTTTCTGTGATTCCTTCCATCTCCTGACTGCCTTGTAGCTTCAAGGCTGATGCTTTAAATCTTTAACTTCTTTTCTTCTAATTTTCCTCCCCAGAGTCTCTTTCCTCTTTCAGGCTTACCTGTAAAGCACATCAGGAAGTGGTGGTAAGACCTCAAGTCTCAATACTTGAATTACTAGCCAGGCATCAGCAAGTATCTGCCTACACACAACTACACATCTGAAAGGAAGGAAGGGGTGAAACCATCTTAGATTGAAATCACAACCTGCCCAGCTGTAGCTCACTGTGCCTTGTAAGTAAAAATGCAAAAGATACATATAACTTGCAAAAAAAAGTCTCTGTCTTACCAATTGTACATGGCATCTAAGGGAGCCCAAACACTGTAAAAATCAGTCTAATATAGGAAGTCTCTTATATGATGAGGGACCTATAACACAGTGTACTGTCTTTGTATTTTCCTATGCACTCAAAGGATATGCATCTGGAATGGTTACAATTTTCAGCATATAAAAACTAACTGTATATTTATTAGTCAATAGAAGTCAAACTAATTCAGCGTCCTCCATCAAAACCATACTTTGATAATCAAATTACATGTTTAACACTAGCCTATAGAATATAAGCTCTGACAGGTCCTGATCCAGCCTCCTCAGCTTCCAGTGAAATCCACAGTCTCATTCAGCCTTGGATTAAACTTGAAGAACTGCAGGCAGCAAAATGGTGTGTGTGGGGAAAGGGCAGGAGAGCTGCAGCCAGCACACCGGACTGTGTTGTCTGACAGCTTTCCAGGCACGATGCTGAAATGCCCTGAAGGTGTTATAAAGTGATACCATGTTAAGTAAGGCCACTAAAGGGGTTTGATCTATTCTGACAGTCTCAGTTCCCCACACCTAGAGGGACAGAAACAAAGTGTCATATGGAGCAGATCTCTAGGCACCATCCAGTTTGCACACCTTATTATTTCTTCTGGTTTTTGTTTTTTTTAACACAGGTTTGGAAATTTATGTTACTTCTTTCTTCTTTATCGTAGTTGAAGGTTTACATTCCTCCTCAATGTGGTCATTTGTCATAGATATATCTTGGGTGCCTATCCTCTAAAAAGCAAAAAAACCCAATAAATCCCATATCATAAGCATTGTTCAGTCCCTCACAGGGTCAAGCAGTCTTGCAGAGCAAGCTGTTGCATGGGGAGGACTCTGTGATGTGCAAACCCCGTCTGCCCTGAAGTGTGTGCGCAGCCCCGGGCCAGCAGCGGCTGAGCCGCGCCTCTGTTCCACAGAGACACTTTCCACATTTATTGTTCTTGATTAGAAAAACATCCCAAATTTTAGAATTGACATTTAAGACTGAATAAAATTCCAGTTTGGTTTTTATCAGGGCAAACTTTAAAATAGATTGTCTAATAGCCTTTGTTACTATATTTCGTTTATGAGTGTGAGTGGGAAGAGCATTAAGGAAGGCTATAAATCAAATGCATACTTCTGGTGAGTGCAGGAAATCATTTATGTTTCACAGAAATAGAAATAAATGTGGATCTATTAATATTGTCTACATTTTAAACATCATCTGAGGTAGTATTTCTAGAAGCAAAATTATCAGAAGAAATCAAAGGAAAAAAAATCCCCCAAAAATACAGTGGTGCCTAAAGCACTAATTAAAGCCATTGCCTCCTACACATATAAGACGGAAGAGACAAAAAACCCTCAGCATTTTTGTTTTCTTTTGTATTTTGGGGGGCTGGGGTATAAAAGAAACACCACGGTGCTGAGATTTAAGAAAATTCTCTTAACACTGGTAGCATGCCAGCATGTCCACTGGAAAATAATATGCCCTTAGTGACTAATTCCCAACAGAAAACTCGGCTATTTGCCAAAATGTACATTTCCCTTCATGTATGCAGGAAATCATTTTCAGCAAACCCAGAGCTGGCCTAGCAGGATGGGAGATTTTGAGCAAGGCCCCATTGATACATTCTACTAGAATGGGTTAAAAGACACTCACAGCAGCATGTTATGGATGACACCAGCGAGAATTTAAATATGTAGCATAATTGTAAAGCAATTAATAAGAGCAGTTGCTAACAGTTGCACAACAGAGGAGTGTTTTAAAATTCCTGGGCTCTTTAACAATAATGCGGAGAGACGCTGTGAAGGGGAAGGGGGGGAAAGCCTGGCATGGAAGGGACATTCCTTCAGTTCCTCTCAAAAGTTTGAAAAAAACCTCTGGATAGGAAAATACTATTGAGCAGCCAATTCTTTCCACATTTGGCTAAGCCCAATGCCCAAAATACACAGAACACTACTTCACTTTGAAAGGATTGCAATACTCCTATCTGAGTCATCTGAAAGCAAATAAAATGAGACCTAAACAAATAAACCTAATTGTGCATGGAAACAAATCCAGCTCTCCAGCTTGGCCATGGCTTTGTTTTTGTTAGTTTAAAGCCTACATATGCAGTTTTAGTGGCATCAGGAGTTATACAAATATTGACAACAAATTGCCAAATGTTGTTTTTTTTCCCCTTCAGTGCACAGTGTAAAGAAGCTGGGGTAATGCTTCTAGGAACCTTCCCCAGTGCACTGAACCAAATCACAGCTTGATGGGATCCACTCCAGCCTCTTCTCTGAAGAGTAGACACTAATGAGATTGAGGTTGTTGATTGTTATCATCAGAGACTTTTATTTTTCACTCATGAACTCTGCTGAACACAAATCCAGGCTTTCGAAACGTAGCTCAAATGTTTGCACCACAGCCAGGGCATTGTCACATGCTCTGTCCTCCACCCTGTGATTTGTTGCTAGCTTGTGTCATCCTTAACCTGCTTCTGGTGGTTTGGCCAGGAGAGAAACAAATAATGATGACAACTGAGAAAACCAAGCTGCTCTCTGACATCGTTCTTTTAAAATGCTATTGCTACTTGCTGGCTGTGGAGAAGGGGCAGTCGCCTTGAGATAGAAATCACTCATGAAATCCTGCTGTCATCTGTCAAAGGTATATTTCCATCAAGTTCGTCTGAATCCTTAGCAGCTTGCTAGAAAAAATGAGAATATGTCAAATCTTGATCTGTCACAAGCCAAAGTTAGAAAAAAGATATTTACATTTGACTTTTAAATGAAGCCCAGACTTTCCTCTCACAGAGAGCCAATACATTAACACATTTTCTTCCTCTTTGCTTCACGTTCACAAAACACCTACAACTTTTATTATTCTATCTGGCTGGATAACAAGGTTTTCATTTTGCAAAACCATAAATTTTTAGTACCAGCAAAAAATAAAAAGAGGAATTTTAGAATCAGATAAAGACTCTGAGAGTTTTCACACAAAGAAGCCACAGAAATCAGACTCATGCATTCTCCTCAAAAGCCCGACAGTTAAGACACTTATCTACAGTACTGGAAAGATTAATTGATACTGCTGTTTCTTCTTATTCATCCAGAGAACTTACAACTTGGTCTTGTACATCTCAGGGATCACCTAATGATCAGGTTACTGAACACCCTACAATATACTTCTCTTTCTCTCCTTTTTATCAGAAATTGCATTCTACACATAAGAAACTCCCCAAAGAGTTGCATCACAAGTACCAAATTTCCATGAAAAGTTTTAGGGTTTAGTGTTAAGAACCCCAGCAAAAAAAGTTCTTGACTAATTGTAAACCTTGTAGCTTTGGCTGTTTTACTATCCACTCTTCAGTTATTATAGTGTTACCTGCTCACCATATGCAAGAAGACCTCAGTATATCCAGGAAGCCACATGCAGAAGCATCTGCAAAGGCTTTCTGTACTGCATTGCTTATCACAGTGCAAGCACCCCAAGCACTTGCACAGTAAAGGGTGGATCACTAAATCAGTGAAAGGAATAGTGGAAAGGCATGAGAACTTGGGGGGTTGTGAAAAAGTGAAGGAAAAAGGATCCTCTCTATTTCACTAACTCTGGGCCTTCGTAAAAAACCAACACAATGCTTGGGACTGTTCGTGCTGTGAGCAAACACTGAAATATGACAAGGCATCAAGGCATGTTGTGTTACATGATATTCAGGCAGCTGCTGTGATGGCAATTTTAATCCACCAACTGGTGCAACGAAACAAATCTGAAATGTAAAAGCTAGATTTCCACCAAAATATTTCATTAATATTACATGCATGTAAGTCAGGGACCTCAGACTGCTAATCCTCACAGTTACCCTAAGTCAGCCCTGAAGGACAAAGCAACAACACAGCTGCACAGACGGGGGCTCAGAAGGTATTCTAGGTTTCAGTTTCCTGACTGAAGTATGCAAAATTTCTCTATCAGTGTTTTGCTGGCATATTTTCTTTGAAATTCGTTGAAGGGGGAAAATACACATTGTTCTTTAGAGGACTGTATGAAATGACTGTATACCAACATATGAAGATAGCCAGATATAGCCAAATTTGTGTGAACACCTACTAGTGGAAAGTTTCACCCTGTGGAACAGACCTCAGCAATATGTTTTAGGTCAGAAGAGGAGAAGAGAGCTGAATCTTCTTCTGTCCTTGAGTGCAAATTGAGAACCAAGGAGCTTCCACAGCATGTGCCAGCCTTGAAACCTGTCCTGCACTTAGTCCCATGCCTGTCACTCAGAAGCCCCACCTGCCAGTCTGTCAGCACAGAGCTAGCTGGCATAAGCCTTCACAGCAACAGAGCCTTGCTAACTCAGCTAAAATACCCTGCAGGTCCCACACCATGGGGGAGGAGGTAGACCTACCCCCAGAAATTACCCACCAAGGCAGGAGAAAGACATACTTCCAAGTGAAAGATGAGAGGAAGCAGGTGAACAGGTTCTGTCTGATTTAGCAAAACACCTTCTCTTCATGGAGATGTCCATTCAAATCACTTTTAAATTTCCCTAGATTAAAGCAACAGGGAATAAGTAGAAAGGAAAGCAGCATCTGAAGCTGTCCATAAAACAGGATACGTGTGGGTAACAGATCAGTGGATGTAAGGGCACCTCACCAGCCTGCTCTCTCCTCACGTCTTTCTCTCACACACTCATCCACTCTTCCTTGGGCCGGGCACCTGCTTGTCCACCGAGGCAAGTAAATTAAAACCAAATTTAAACTATAATTATCTTAGATAGGAAGGAGACTCGGACTACTTCCAGCTGGAACTGCACAGAGGCACTGAGTGTTGTCCCTCCTGGCCCTCCCTCCTGCTGGCTCCTGCATCCTCCAGGTCCCACGATGTGGGGATGTCAGTCTCCTACCACAGCACTCAAAGTGCCCACGAGCACGACAAGACAATGTCATTTTCCACCCTGGCTGCCACTGTGGGTGGTCATGTTGGTGTCTGCTCTCATTTGCACGATACTGGATGCTGTGGGGTGTACAAACTGTTCCATATGGCATGTGGAGGGAGAGAGCCCTGATAGCAGTGCATTACAAAACTGCATTTATGTTACCATATAGAGCCCCTGGTCTGATTTACCTTAGCATGCCTATTAGAAGGATAAATGAGAAAAATCCTACTTCTCTGTTCATGAAAGTGCAGGAAGAGTGGCTGCTAGCAAGACTGCGTTTTTTCTTGGGGTTTCTACCTGTCACCCTTCTGCTTGGTATTTGTCACATGCTTAACTCCCCTAAGGTCTGAATTTTTCATTTAAATAGCTTTTACTCCTTAACTTTCTAGGCTACCTTCTTGTTTAACATCTGATCTTTTCCAGCTAGTTAGCTGACTGCTATTTCTGAGACACTGTCAAGTTATTTACCTTGCTGAAGTGACTTAAGTTCCTCCCCTCACGCCCCCATCCGCCCCCTGTCTGTCTGGTTTCCCCCTCTAGTCTAGCTGAAGTGACAAACTCTCTCCCCTAGCCAAACATTTGTTTTTACAAGGTATTTTTACTCCATCACCTCTTCCCTGCATCTCCCCCGCCCACCCACCACAAACATATGCTGTAGTGGGAGGACATACTGGTTTCACATAATTTGCAAAGTTAAGGTGACAAAGTTCCCCTCCTTCAAGTATTTTTTTCTTAAGATCTGGTTTGTAAAATGCAAATGGTAATGGGTTCGTTTCTCTTTGCCTTTTTCACCCTGTGCATGGTGATGTCCTTCTTTGCTTAGAAGTCAGTGGAAGAGAAAACAAAAATCACTTGATTCATATTATTCAAAACCTATTTATGCTATAATAGGATACAAAAATAGACAAACATAATATTGTCTAGATTGACAGATTTCTTTTATTCATCCCAAGAAAGACAGGAATTATGATAATTTCTGAGAAAGTAGGCAAATGTAACCACTTTACTGACTTCATTAGCTGGTCCCAGTATGTTTTTCTCTGTATTAAAATCCACATGCAGTCACATTCAAGCAGTAAAAACAACCTCAAGTGCTCTAAGCTTCAGGCTTGGAACCATGGAAAACATGACTGTGGCCTTCATCATACCCAATTAGGGGTACATGTAATCCACAGTGATTCTGGTGTGGTGGATAAATGCCTAAGCCAGCTTTAAAGCAGGCAGGAACAATCTAGTTAAAAACACAGAGCCCAAATTGGGCTCAGCCACTCTAAATATTTACCATATTCTGAGCAGGAGGTTGCAGGGGCATGCATAGTACTACAATTGGAGAACTTCCAGTACCTGCATTCACCACTGCAAAGCAAGGTCTGGTGTGCTAAAACATCCTGGTCATTCTAGCAGCATACATGCATGGAATGGGCCAAATGAAGACTGTTTATAAAAACACTGAGTTTATGTGGCAGGATAACCAAAAAATGCTTTTTATATGTGCACGATATTTATTCAGCACACACCATTAGACTTTTTGAAGTGGGATAAAGTCTTATTCCTCATCCTAAGAGTAAACTGAATACTATTCCAGAATGTAAGCAGCATTTTAATTCCCATTTTATGCAGAATTTTTAGTGCAGCACAAAACAACAAGAAAGTATGCATCAATAATGCATCCTTGTTAATTTAATCATGTGACTTTGTCTCATATTAGAAGGGCAAGGGAAGATACATTTGAAAAACAAAACAGGGTAGGTCAACTCACTGCCAGCAGCAGAGGAACAAAATGGGAAAGTACTAAACAGTGAAATTTATTTATACTGTGCAGCAACAGGCTCCAGAGGACAAAATGTTAACAGAAGGAGCCACTCATAGCACATGTAAAGCTTCTCTCAAATCAAACAGATACGGCTGTCACTGTGGGAAGCCAAGGAGCAGAGAGAATGAAAGAGGAAAAACCCTCTCCACAGACTGAAAACAATTGTAGTTAAGGGACTCAGAGTAGAACATGGGTAGTGCCTTCAGTTTCACTGTGGTTCTAGCAAAGTCATCTGGGGGAAATGTCTGCAGAAAACCACCAGGAGTGAGCTACGCAAATGAGAAGGGAACAAGCAAGTTTCTCAGTAAAATGTGTGGAAGCTGGAAGGAACTGGTTGTCTGTTCCAGGAATTTTCAGATATTCCCCTTTTGTATGCTGAGAAAAAATCAGTAGAGGACCACCAGACCATCAGGGAGGAGCCACTCACCCCAGCTGTCTGGGGATAGTCTGGCAAGGAAGAGTCATCCTCCAATCATTCTGGAGCGATCAGCCTCCCGAGCTCTGCTGTAAATAGTTCAGGGCAGTGCAGTTCTTCTGGCTATTAACTCATTGCCAAACCCCTGGCACATACTCAGGAGCAGGTGATATTTGTTTGGCAGCATGTTCTCTTCTAGAAAAACAACATGAAATGCTTGCACTAACACCCTCCTGTTGGCTAAAGATACAGCCCTTTTCTGTATGCCATTGCAGATTAACAGGGACCCCTGAGTCTCAAAAGAAGTATCCAAAGATGTATCTGCTGGTCCCTGAGGAAAATATGCACACACATGAAGAGACTACTTCTCTCCCTTCTGGGTCACTGGACATTCTCCTGTATTAGACATTATCTGAACATTCACTCAGCAGGTGGACATGGCTCAGCCTAGCCTGAACCTGTTCTCACTAGTGACAATCTACACAATATTTCACTTTTCCCATTTCTGTCCCCTCACGAGCAGTAGTAGAAAAGAGAAATGTGTCTTTGGGACTGATCTTTTGTCTTCAGTCCAGGTCACAGATCTTCTTGCCTCCTAAAAATAAGACAAATGTATTTTTATACTCAAGTGACCACAGCTCATGTGTACCTACCTGAGCTATCCACACAGTGGCCTGCTCAGGTCCTGTCACCAACATAACTGCATCAGCATGAGCTTGGCACCAGCTGCAGAAACCATCTATGCAGTTAAGGAAAAGGTTGGCCAAGCAGCCACAGCAGTACCAAACTCAGTGTAGGCTCTATGGATGGCAGCATCCAAAACCTGGCTCAAATACATCTGCAAACAGAGGCATTAGCCTATCCTTCTTAATGTTTTCAAAATGTTCAGAGATTTTGGGTGAAAGATGCTGCTTCAGCACAAAAGCATTCCCAGAGCAGTAAACATACTTGGCTGGACCACTGCCTTTGTTTGAGCTCTGATTTGTTTCAAGTAAATGCAGTCATTTATTGCATGTTTCACCTTCTTGTGGAACAGCTGCTGTCTGCAAGGAGCCAAATAGCAGACGGACTCTCGGTCCTCCTGAGATACCTCTGACTAACAGCATGCACAGCTTTCCTCAGAGGCCAGCATGTCACTGAACAGTTGGTTTACTCTAAAATACCGCATGCTGTAGGTGTTTCCAGCTGCCTCATGAGGTATTTGTGTCAAAACCCATGTTCCTGAGGAGCCTGTGCAGCCTGAACAATGTTTTATACCTACCCCAGGAGAAATATGTTCATTTTTAAGCAGTTCTTTCCATATCACAAACCAGAGAATTTAGAGAGAAATGACCAGCTTTTCAGTGAAGGCCTGAAGTAGGGTGGAAGCAGAGGTTTTGAGAGTTCATAACACTGCTCATCTTATGAGGAGAACATCTCTTTGGGAACAGGGAAGGATATGAAGAAAATTATAAATAGAGGAAGACCACAAGGAAGTCAAAGGATGCTGGACAGTCAAGACATACACAATGAACAAAATGCAAACACTGGCTGGAAAAGCACTGAGGAATTTTTATTTCATACAAAACACAGTAAGCCAATAAAAATATTCAAAGGCAAAAGTAGATATGACAGGAGCCAAAGGAATTTTTGCTGTAGGACTGTCAGAGGACTGAATGGAAAGTACAGAAAGCAGGACTACTGCAGGCTGTAGGAATTTGGCTGCAAGAAGTCCTGTCTGAATCATGCTGCTCACCACAAAGGTGGCAGTGCTAGAGATGAGGTCTGAGGGCACCATGAAGCTGCAAAAGAGAGAGAAGCTGGAGCAACCTTTAAAAGAGACAACACACATTGCTCCTCCAAAATATGGAATAGGTTAAGGTAATGCCTAGATTCTGTATAATGTACTTTTGGAGAAGGTGAGCCAGATTCTTACTGGTTTAGATGTCTGTAGAGTTTGGTTACTTCCACTGTCTGCAAAAGAGCTGCTCTCAGTTTACACCAGCTTAAGCCTTTACCCCCCCACCCCCCTCTGCACTCAGTATCACCCATCTTAGATTTAACCATGTAGCAGCTTCAAGAAAGAGGAGAAAGTCATGCCAATCCAGACAGGAATTCCTCTGTGCTCTGTCCCACTTAGAGAAGTTTTGGATATCACAGATAATGACAGATGGCTGCACACAGAGACCCCTGTGCTAAACTAAAGCCCCCTGTGCTAAACTAAAGCCCCCTGTGCTAAACTAAAGCCCAGCAGCTGAGGATCTCCCTATATATCTGAGAAGGTGGGCTCACATCTATTCCTCCATTTCAGCTTTTGGAAGTTAGAGGAGAAAGAGATGGGGGTTGATGATTGTTTGTTTGGTTTTTTAATCTTTAGCCAAACTGTTTCCTTTTCTTTTAACATGCTGTATTTGCCTGACCAGTTTAGTATAGATACAAGTTTCTTCACCTGCCCCTGCCACCGAACTATCTCAGGCAGTTTGCCCCACTCTAAAATAAAACAGAATAGAAATATCACTACCTTTTATTCAAGGCCCAACAGTAGGACCTGCTTCCATAAGGGCAAGATCCACTCAAACAGGCAAACCATATCTGGTCTATTTGACAAGCAGAAGCTCCCCATTGTCCCTGGGCTCTGCACCTGAAGAGTTGTTTGCCTCAGTGTAGAGCACACTTAAGGAGCTGATGTGATAAACAACAAACAGAAGTGTGATTGTGGCTAAAGGGAACCTGAGGACTCTCTATTCCTATGTGTACCTATGTGTTCAAGAAAAAGCTCTTACTCCATTTAACAGGCAGTATTCAGTGACTGACTTGAGGATCACCCTCTCTTTAGATAAGTACATACCATGAAGTGTTAACAGGAAGCAAGAAGTGTGGGCAGAGAGCAAATGTGGACAGCAACCATGCCCACTCATGTAGTCTGTACAAGTCTGGTAGACCAATACATGTGTAAAAGTGACAACAGCTTTAGCAGGAGAGAATTGATTACCCAAAGGCAAGTAGGGTGATCTTGCCATTGGTACACTCTACAGGCCCATGGAAGACTACCAGGGACTAAAACTTGGATCCTTTGCATCCCCATGAGTGTTGTAAACACCCAATGATTGGCCGGTTTTGGGGAGGGAACACACATTTCCATATCTTTGCACAACAAAACCTTCAAAAGATTTGTTTTCATCCCTGTGTAAAGAAAGGAACATAATTTTAAATCTCAGAATTTCAAGGAACAGAACGATTGTTTACGACACATGTTTGTAAAGAAAATAGTGCAGTTACGTCAAAGTTCGTCATTTACTTTCACAGTACAAAGGTAAAGAGCCTTCAAACTAGACTGTTGAACTAAGAGCCAACGACAGCTACATTTTAACCTTGCATTCAAAAAAAAACCCAAAAAATTTAACCTTAACTATAAAGAGGCCTACTTGCCCCATCTACTGGCCATTGGGAAGACTGGATTTACACTGCAATTAAAAGCATTACCACCGAGGCCACAATTCAGTCAATTCTCAGGTTATCAAATCTAAATTTAAACACGTGCATAAGTGTTACTGAAGGTACTAAGCACATAAGTGCTCTACCGAACTGGAGCCTGAGGCTAATTATTTAGTATGGCAGAAATAGAAATAACAAACAAAGAGAAAAATCGATTATTTTCGAAGGAAATACTAGGGCAGTCTATTCAGTAACACTAGTTTGTTAACCTTGAATAATTAAATGAATATGCCTTCTTTTGTTCTGAAGTGGGCCAAGGTAAATTCATGCTATAAGATAGCAGCCTGCAGAACCCTTGTCTTAAAGCAGCCATATAGACTGCAGCTCAGTAAGGTCATCACAAGGCTACCATGCCATCTTATGGATTTTTAAAATAAGCATTTGTATAACAAATCATTGGAGAGCAAGTTAGGTTCCATAAAGGCCTGTTGACCTTATCTTTTTCTTCTCTGCATGCAGTTAATCCATCCTTCTGAAGTGGATCTACTCCTTTGAGGAACAGGCTGATGTCTAAAGGGAAAACAAAGTTTGGGTTGACTTGATGAGACGTTTTACACTACCCTAGGAGGAAGACCTGCTGGATTTCTCTCTTTCAGCACATGCCTTACTCTTGTCATGTTCTTCAAGGGCAGTGCCTGTGCTAGTACTGTAGCATCCCTCTGCTCCATGACCTCCCATGCTGGTTGCAGGTTCAATCAGATGTACCTAGAGAAAAGCTGCAGCCAAGGGAGAGACCATCAAATACCAGCAAGCTTCCCACCAGGTAACCCAATATACCTGCAAGCTGGCTCACCATGAGATCTTACACACAGCCATCCTCTCTCCATGTGACCCCAGCAGGCCTCTAACACTCTGCTCTGGCAGATACTCAGTATGCAACTATATTTCCTGCAAGGCACACAAGCCTCCTGCTCAAAGGACTTCTGGGTCTTGTAGATTCTAAGCAGAAAAAGGACTATCAGCATGTCTATCTAGGCATGAAAGCTCAAAGAGGAGTTACTGTCACACCACAACAAGAATGATGAACCATCTTCAGCAAGCAGAGCTCAGCATTGTCTTCAGGAAGTACAGGTGCAACTCTCTGTTTTGAGGAGCTATGACCCTAGTTACCCAGGAAACTCTGTAAGAATAAACTGGCCACAGCAGGGAATAGACTGTAAAGGAGGAGAGGGAACAGCATCCCATCCCCACTGAGGCTCATTCAACTCAGGGGATAAATCTGAGAAGCAATTAAGACTACATTTAAATATATCATTTCTATAGCAGGGAAAGAAATCATTTGCAGTAGATCTAGACCTGCTGGTAAACCAAATGATGGGTTGTACATGAAATTTCATAAAGTACATGCACTACTCTGAGGACCATCACAAAAGGTTTGCTTAGCCTCCTTCCAGAAGTATATTTCAGGATGAGCTTTGCCTTAAGGGGATGCTCAAATGTTTCAGAAATCACTCGAATCCAAACTCTGTAAGACAAAAAAAAATGGACAACAGTGCCTCGATGCAAATGCTTGCACAGCCTCACAATTACAGTGTAAGCTGGGATCCAGCATTTCTAGATGACATTCCTAGAGGTCACAAAAAGGACCAAGAGATTTTTCAGCTGAAGCATGTGCTTTCTAACATCCCAGTTATCTAGGGACTGAGGTAAAAGAAATACTGTCAGTATCCAGAAGTATCCACAAGCAAAATCCACTGAAGACAGGTCCTGAGGGCTCTCTGAGCCTCTCTGAGTTCTCTGAGCATCACAAGCCTGCTGAGAGGTTCCTCACAGGCACACAGCCACTTGGCATACTTGCACTGGACATCAGGGGAAGCAAACAGCTGACAGATAAGGTGTCATTTGGGACAGTGCACAGGGATGAGGACTACAGGCAGTGCCCAGAACTTCTTGCAGTGCAAGTTGGTTTCTTCAAGAGCAGGTGTTTTGGGAGTCCCGTATCTAAGCTCACCTGACTTCCTCAATAATTCCTCATCTGCATGGGACAAGTAGCACCACTTAAGAATACTTAAATGCTTCAGCCTATAAAACACTGAGTAATAAAAGAAAGGCCAGTACTTACACCTGAGAAAACAGGTGCCAACTCTGCCTGGGCTTGTGAATTCATGCACAACTCTCCATGCATGAAGACCCACCCAGAGAAATATAACCCATAAATAGCTCAGGATTCCTCTCTCCTGAGAGGATGCACAACATATAGCTTCCTGAGCTTCAATCCTGTTTTGCTGGAAGGACCCCCTGAGAGCAGCTGGTCATGTGGAAGCTGCTAGAAAAGGAGCCATAGCAGACAGCTGTGAAAGAGGGAACCCTGCTGAAGAAGGCACTGAAAGGATACTGGCCCATTTTTAATGGCCACAGAGTAGTACTGCTCTCAAAAACAACCTCCACAGACAACAGTCAGACTTCATTAATTTTGTAGTCCCTTATGGCAGATACCTTTGACAGACCAAGTTCTGGCTTATTAGGCTGGGAAAACCCACTCTGTTCCTTATGCAAAACCAGATTTAGACATCTGACTTACATCATGGGCCCAAAACTTATTTTGTCAATCCAAGCTGATAAATAATCCTGAAACTGGCAAAAGCAAATGTTTGGCAAGGGCTTTGAATATAAACCAGGCTCTAACTGAAAGCTACAACGATGACTGCAAATTAACCATTTATTCTTTCTTTCACTCTTGCCATCAATGTACATGAGACAATCCTTATCCTACAACTTCCCATCTCTGCCCCATTTTCAGTGTTCAGAAACAATCCTCAATTTTATTTACATTGCACTTGACAGAGGAGGAGGACCCTTCTTTAAACTTTTTGCAAAATAAGGTGAATGAAACATACTTGTTCCTCGTTGTGAATAACTGCATAAATAATTATTTTAGTTACATACAGTACCTTTGAGGGGGAAAACATAGCACTGTTCTCTAAAAGAATTTTCTTGGTTACATAACAGAACTAAATACAAAACTTTTAACTTTTTCCTGGGAAGAAAGTCTACATTCTTCAGCCGTGAACTTACGTTACTGCTCTGTTTTGGGGGTTCTGTCCCATTTTTTTTGTTTAGTAATAAGAATAATGCACAAGAAGAATACAAAGGGTTCTCTAGAGACTGAACCACATATTTTATATCAAAAGAGAATTTGTTTCACTGAAAAACAGGCAGTCCAGAAAATGCCAAACGAGAAGTTTCACTCTACATCTAGACACTTGGGAGTAGGCAATTACCCAGCTGACTAGTCTCTGTTTTGGGGGTTCTTCTGGAGTGCAGGAGAACTGCACTTTAACTATAACTTTATCTTTAGCAGCAGACATACTAAAATACAAGACTAAGGAAACATGCAAAACAGCTAGTGTACTGCTTCTTGCTACCACCACAAGCATTAAAAATATTCTTAAACATGTCACTCACTCACCAAGAAACAAACATCAGAAGGAGCTGGAAATCCCTGCTTTGCCACCACTCAGCTCTGACACTGTTGCTTTTCACCTCCTTGCAGAAGTCAGGCAGCACCTTTCCAAGCACCACCTGCATCAGGCCACACTGTAATCTCCCACAGGCTCAGCCAGCTCACTTTGACAAAAAACTAGGCACAGGTGCTGGAATCATCCCAGGGCTGAGCACCAGCTGGCACATTTAAAATGATTTCCAGCCCAAGTGAAATGAGAGAGGAATGTTTGGAAAGACCTTGTGTGTAGAGACTTTCCAAATGTTAGTAGCCCTCCTTTAGAGAACTAGAAATACTGACTAGGCTGAAGAGCAATAGATGTGGACTTTTGAGGTGTACTGGAGGAATGATTCTCTTCTTGTTGAGGACTGGACTGGTCTGAGCAGCCTCTGTTTCTCTGCTGGTGAGTTTGCACAAACATGACTGTGGCTCTTGCTTTGCTGGGTGGAGAGAGATGTGACTACCACTCATGCCCCACTGCATGGTTGCACTGCCAAAGCCCTTTTGTTAGTGAGGTTTTAAAAGGGAGTGTGGCTGACCAGTTCACCCACAAATAGCTCCTCACTTCCCCTCTTCAAACACCTCTTTGAAAGCCTGTTCCATCCATACTTTCACTAGGACCCCATTCCTTCATCTGCAGAGGGAAAAGCAAATCGAGCTCTCTAGATTTTCTTTGCTTTGAATGAGAATGTTCATTGAACAGGCCCTGCTCAGGTAAAGACTGAGACTTCACCATGACCTTCCACTCCATTAAAAATACTGCAGGCTGAATAGAGCCTCCTGGCAAGACAGATGAATCCAGTCACTGGCATGCAGATCCCAGTGTTGATGCCCTCAAGAGAGAACAGAGACTTACTCTAGCACTCATTTATTATGTCATCTAAGTAATGCACAGAAAAGGGACAAAGGTGAATCCTTGGATCACTGTAAGGATGGTTTTTCTCCAGGGCAGGCATGTTGAGTCCAGAGATATCAATACCATACTCCCTGGCATATTCTAACAAGCTTTGCACCAACACACATGATGATAGTTCCACCTACACTTCAAACAAGTAGGTACTGATTCTGCAGTGCTCCCAGAGATAATGATCTTGTGACTTACCTAAACCTGAGGAACTAACTACAAGACAGCACATAATCCTGAGACACCTTCACACCAAATAATCCTTAATAATCTCTTCACATCCTTAGCACCTTGATCTGATTCCAGAGTTAGCCCTGCTTTGAGCATGGAATTGGACTAGATGACTTCCAAGTGTCATTTCCAGTGTATAGTCTGTGATTTTGTGATATGACTGCTTTTGAGACAGCACATCTGTGAAGAAACAATGGAAACACCTCAGATTTGGGATTGGGGGTTCAATTAGAATTAACATAATCCTGGCAACGATTCTTGATGACTCTTGTGATCAGTGCAATGCAAACACAGTGGAAAAACACTGGACAGATGCCTAACATTCAGAGAAGACTTGTGGGATTATGCTTTCATTTCATTTGAGGCAAAAATATCCTTTCTTGTGCATAATTCCTCTTCAGAAACTCCCTGACACTTTCTACAACAGCAAATACACAGCAATATTGTACTAAATATAGTATTTCCCCAGATATCCAGAATCTGCAAATATAAGTCTATGCATTCCTTCTTGTATATGAAGTATCACTGTGATGTTTTCTAAAATGATACAAGATGGTAAAGCCATTAGAACAATGAGAAAGACTTTCAACATAACAGCTAGCATTCAACACAGAAATATTCATAAGAAGCTGTCCATAAAGAATACACACTTGGAATATGCAGATGATTTTAAGGGCTGTCCCTTACTGTGTTTAAGGAAGAGAAGTTTAATGGTAACAGGATAGTCAACACATTAACAAACACTAGAGAACAGGGGGTATGACTCCTATGTCCATCCGGGTAAAATTAGTAAAGCAGACATAAATATTATCATACCTCTTGTAGACATTACAGCTATGATTTCACAAGTGTTTCATACACAAAGGAGGCTATTTACCCAGAACACAGTCTTGAAAATTCCAGAAGTTATTTTCAGATAGTTGGGATCTGATAGCTTGCTTGGGATCTATTTCAGGACAGAGTGAAGAAGATTGCTATACTGTAAGTAGGAACTACAATTTTTTCCTTGATTTATCTCAAAAACTGCAGAGGAGACAAAATTGCTGAATCCTGAAAGAATTAAGTGGTTGAAGCCTCTTATCTGTTGTAAATATTTGCCCTAAGAGCCACGTTCCTAAGCAAGGCAGTCCTAAATGTTCTTTGGAATGAAACTGGTTTAGTAGTTATGCATTTCTGTACTACCAGCAGAACACTTAACATGGACACTTCTGCTACTGGAACTGTGTGCCTGCAAACATAGGTAGAAAAAAAATCATCTAAGAGATGAGAAACTTTCCATAGATTTAGGGCTAGAATTAGAACCTGGCTGTGAAGATTCATAGTAGTTTCAACAGAAAGTTGCATGCCAACTTATTTTATCTTGGAAGACAGAAAATAACACGAACAAAACATCTTTTGCTGTACTGAGACTTAGAGATTATCAGAATTTTAGCTAGACCATGCCATCACAGGAATATTCCTGAGAAAGGATAGGCAGAGTGACTGATGGTAAATAGGGCATGAAATGGGATAAAGACATCCTTAGAGTTTCTAGGATCCAACAGGGCATACAGATCATAATCCAAGTAGCTTCCAAGGGATGTGACACTTCACGGATGAATCACGAAGTGCCATCAGCATCACTCAACTAAAACTGGTGGCACAATTGAAAAATTATATTTTTACCTTTATCTGTATCTCTTCTGTGATTCCAAAGGATTGAAGCAAAAGGAAACTTCTTAAGTTCTTCAAAGCAGTCATTATCTGGTTGTCATGCCTGCTTTGTCAGGAGCCTTTCTAAGCAATAGGCACCAATGACCTGTGGAAACCAGAACTGGGTGTGAATGCTTTTGCAGCCCCCTAAATAATTTTGCTAATGAATGCAGATGTGATAATTCAATCACATTTTCTCAATTGTACTTGCTCACTGTGTTTCCTCTTCTCCAAGTCTGATGAGTGATGTGTTTTCTGACTAAATAAATCCATCCTTGTGTTCTTGTACTATTTATGGCAATTTTCTCTTAGACAAGCCTGGTTCTTATGAGTCAATAATCAGTGACAGAAGACAGGATGATTATTAACTTCTGAGCTTTTGAAATAAACTGATAGCAGCAAACATCTCTCTTCCTGCCTGGACTGGAGAGGCAGGTCACTCTCTGATGTTTAGGTACTTCTAACAGAATGGTTAATTTTATGTGCATCACAATGCATTCAAACAGATGGAGTATGAGAATGTCCAGGTACTTCCTTGGAAAACATCTGTCTACCTGTTCTTCTTTCCACAAAAGCACACAAGAATCATAGCAAACTGTGATATAAAGAAAAGTGGGGACAGTGACAAGTCCCAAAGTAGAATATCTCGAAGTATTAATTGTACTACCTAATCAGGTAACCAGTTTGTCAACCTGACAAAAATTCAGGGGATATATTCCCTCTGGACTTCAGCAAAGCATTTGGAATGATGTCATTGAAAAATTATATAGTAGCTGCAAGAACTGTAAGCCAAGCATGGAAGTAGCTAAAAGCGGAAATGACAAACGGGAAGTCATTGGCCTGGATGGATTTTACTGGTGGCATTCCTCAAAAGACTGTCCCAGGACAAATTTAACATAATTATTTGGCACAAAAATCGAAGTATACTAATGAAATTTTCTGATTAAACAACTTGAGAGGCAATGTCAGAGCAAAAGAATAGCTGGAATGCAGGCTATGGGACAAAATTTAACTACTAAATGCAATAAGGAATAACAAGTTTTTGCAATGAACAAAAGCTTGTCAACTGAAAGCAACCAGCAGGAGCTCTGAGACATATTGCTAGGATTGCCAGACTTCATGTATGGGAATGTGTCCCTCAGATCCTTACAGTTCCTTACAGGCTCCTTCATTTAGTGGTGTTGCTAGCATTGTTGCTTTGATCCAGAAGCACAGAGAGGTAGGCAGGCAGGCAGCAGAGGCCACAAAATCACACAACCCATGTTAAAAACATATAGAAAATGCAAGGAGTAGAAATGTCCCAAAGGTCCTTGGGTGGGACATGGGATTTTGGATTGAACTGTAAGAAATTTGTTATATGGAACATGCAGCAAGCCCACATCAGCCATTGACAAGATAACTGTAAGAACCAAAGGAAGACAGAAGCAGACAGTGAAGATACTAAGATTAGCTGCCTTCCAGGCTTCAGAGGACTCCTAATGGTACTTTTCAGCCAGAAATGGCACAAGTTACTGTTCTTGTATGAACCTTCCTCATATCTGTAGATGTGAGGAGTTATGGGTCTAGAGCTGGCCTGCCACAATCACTGGCACCCGAAAATTCATATAGAATAGATAAAGGACCAAATACTTCTGGTTAATATTCATTCAGAGTGGAATAATACATTCCTGGACTGCTCCTGAACCATCCACTTGTGGGTTGCTGAGAACTCCTCCTACAGGAATTTCTGAAGCAAAGTGAACATCTCTCTCCCCTACCTTGACTGGCATTGCTGATACTCACCCTTCTGAATTATGGAAAGAAGCTGCTAGAAGGCCTCTTTCCCTGTGACCTCAAAGACACCTTTCAGTATAAGGTCCTTTCCAGCACAAATGATTCTGTGATGTTTGGCCTCTTAAGACAGGCTAGAGCAAAGGACAGCTGTACAATTCCTCCTCAGATGTTCTCTTCTCATGATAATATTTGTCTTGCCTATGAACTTTCTTTAGAAAGATTTGGTTCCAGTCTGCTGGGGAGGAAACAGAAAAGAGGTCAAGAGGTATCCCAATTTGCTCTGCGACCTGCGGAGCCTACAAAGGCTGTATATGCCCATGGATTTACGTCCTATGTTCCTCATGCTCCCACTCAACTGAATGCTGTCTCCTCTTTATATCCATCACTCCACTTCCAAGTGTTCCTCCAAGGCTACAGGAGGAACACTCTTCCAAGCACTATCTCAAGTTCTTTCTCATTTCCTTTCACTGTGCCCCAATCTCCTCTGCTTAGCACCTGTAACTCTTAGAAGGCTTACAGTTGCTTTTTTGGCATGCCAAGGTCAGAAGGGAGGACCCATTGTTACAGAAAATAAGGGAAATAGCAACTCAAAATACTGAAAATTGCTAAGGCCACCAAAAAATGCCATGACCACTTTTCTGCTTTTTTTGTACATCTGTATAAAACATTCATATTGGGTTGAATTTTAACTTACTCATATTTACAGTCCTTCCAAAAAATATTCGTATTGTGAAAAACAGGTGAGTTTTCTGTTTGCCTCTCAAAATATAAAATTTCCATTCTCAGAACACAGTATTTCAGCAGTATGAAGATCTGGGAAATTTCATTGCTATTTTCTTTTGGAAAAGATTCTTCAAAACATTTTAAATTCTTGGAACCAAAATATCTGATTCTCACACAAATTCCGACCAATTTTTTTGTAACCTTGAAGAAAACTTCTCAGACAAGGAAAAAAAAAGTTCTCTAGAGCATCAAAAAACCCCACACTCCTGTATTTACCTCCAATTGCAAAGAAGGGGAGCACTACTTATGGCTATCTTACAGATGGAACTGAAGCTCAAAGGCTGAATTACTTACCTGCTGCCAGACAAAAGCGTGGTGGAATATGGAACTGACTACAACAGTCCTATTTTCCAAGACAGTGTCTTAAACACTGCACCATTTTTCCTGCAAGGCCCACACAGTCTGCACAATGGAGAAAGAGACCTCGGATCACAGTCCGACCTAAGCTTTGACCTGAACTTTGTGTTTTGCTCTCACCTGTTGCAAATTGTCCACATAGAAACAGTGTATATTCCACAGCACTTTCTCAGAAGCCTTCCACTAGCAAACATACTTTTTGGGTTGTGTGGCACAAGAGAAAAAGCCAATACAGCTTTTCATTTACTGCTGCATCTGCATGTCAACATGAAGGTCAGTAGGAATGTACACAATACAAAGAAAATGAGTAGTTAATTATTGCTAGACTGCAAGAAGGGAAAACACATGCTTTAATTTGGTTTAGAAAAAAGCAAATCATGAGAACTGCTTCTTCTGGGCTGTTTTTTCATAGGAGGGCATACATAGAGTAAAATTCATGGGAACTGGAGGCTGTTTGAAGTGCTTTGAGTATCACAGATAAAAAATCCCCTCTCATCATTTGTGATAATCTCAGTAAATAATTACAATATTCAGCAAGAAAAATCCCAATTGATTTTTTTCAAAGTCCTATGGGATTTTTCTTGCTGAATATTATACTCATTTATTCAGATTGTTTCTTCTCCCACATGTGTATAATCTGGCAATTTGCCCATATCTTTTGCCGTATTTACTCCTTCTCAAGTGTTTGTACTTGAGGGTTTCATTGCATCATCAACAATCTGCAGTGCTTCAAAACTAAACTGTGTTTAGACCAAAATGCTGTATTTGCTCTTTATGGAACAAGTTTTAATAATTTCAAAACATCAGCATACAACAGGCCAAAACCTAGTACAACCAGTTTTTGTTGGGATGTCAAACCACTGTTTAAAACTTTCCTTCAGTCCTTCAAGGGCTAAATGTATATTTGCTGTTCATAATCCAGCTATAATAAATAAAATGCATTTATGTAACAGGGTATAGAACTGCATTAAAAATATTCTAAGAAGGCATTTTTATCAAAACAATCAGAACAACTTGACCAAAACTAGCAAATTTAGCTGCTCTGCAGAATGCAGGCCTAGTCCCTCCCAATCACCAAATTAATAGTAGTTGGAGGTTATGAAAGTAGGGAAGAACTCTTACTTCCAGAGCAAGGTAAGAGTCTTGGAGAGCAGAGCTGACTACATTGAACTTCACTTGTGGCTGGGTACCTGGAAGAAGAGGCTTCTGTCAAGCATCCATGAACAGAACAAAGCATTGTCTCAAAGCCAGCTGCAGGACTAGAACCTAACACATGAGAATCGGGCAAGTCTCCAGGCAAGTGGCACAAGCCAGGGCAATCAGAAAATTTCAGTGTAGATTCTGGATAATTATTGCAGTATGTACCTTGTTGGCTTTACAGTTTTATCCAGACAGAATAGCAAAAATTTGAAGAAGACATTCACTGTCCTAATGCTTTAAAGCCATGGTCCATCAGCCCACTTTATTAGGTGGAACATGAGTGGCAAGTGATGCTCATTAATACCAATGTACACGGTTTGCAAAGTTCAGATTCACTTCAGTAGCACTCAACTAATATAAACTGCTGAAAATTCTGTACAAATTGGCAATTACAAAACCTACCAAGCTTTTCTGCACCGGAAAGAATTTGTGATCATGACCAACAGACATGTATAGTTCTATAAGTGCTGAATAACTGAGTTCAGGTACTCAAATATTTTGCAACATTTAAGTGATATGAAGGCAAAAGGCTCAGCACCTGCCACCAGCAGCCACTGTTCAGAAGCCATCTAACATTTTTCTAGGCAAGATCCAGACTCAGCAAATTGCTCAACTTCACAAAGTAAACGAGTAGCAGAGATTGTATTATCTCTTAACCCCAAACTAAGTAATTTCACATTCTCTGTCACATCATTTATACTGATGGTTTATACTACCATGATATATGATTTTTAAGCATTTGTGTCACCAAGTGACAGAAGCTGCATAACGGAAAAATTCCCACATTCTCTGAAAAAATCTTTGGTTTGCAGCTTGTCAGTTATAGATGGAGTATCTGCATTTCAGCAATGTTCTATTTTCACTGAGGAGGTATTTTAAATGAAAAAACTTTGCTGAAATAGTCTGATGCTTGAACGTTTTGTTCAAGAAAACAAAAAACCAAGGCTCCCTCATTTCTGCAGTCTCACTGAAGAAAGGTTTAAATTACAAAAACGTCTTTTTTGGCTCTATTCTTCTTTTCACAGCAAACACTGAATTAGCTTTGTGACAATGTTGTTCTGTTCTACACAGTGAAACTTCAGACTTGAAAGAGGGTGGGTTTAGATGAGATATGAGGAAGAAGTTCTTCACTGTGAGGGTGATGAGGCACTGGAACAGGTAGCTCTGAGAAGCTGTGGATGCCTAGAAGAGTTCTAAGCCAAGCTGGATGGGGCCCTGAGCAGCCTGGTGTAGTGAAAGCTGTCCCAACTCATGGCAGCAGGGTTGGGACTGATGCTGTAAGTTTCAGCTTTCATATTTTACAGATTCTGTACTGCTTTAGTGTAACTCTGAACTTCAAATGAAGTGTTAGCAAGTCCTCTTCACAGTTTAGCTAGACAAAATAATCCTTTTCCAGCCTGAGAACCAAGGACACCGTTACATCTTTGGGCCCAAAAAGTGTAAACAATGGCAAATTGAAGAAAGCAATCTGGGAGGATGGGACTTCATAACCTGAAGCTGTAATTGGACAATTAAGCCCAATATGTAAATGGACCCAAACTTATACAAGTGTGAAAACTTGGGACTCTACCGTCTTGGGTAGAGCCACAGCTGGGCTCTTGTACTGCCCTTTGAAGGCCTTTCAATAAACACCTACTTTATTCCTTTAACACTGTCTAGCTCCTATTCCAGGCAGCCTCTCAAGACATCAGAACTAGATGAGCTTTAAGGTACCTTCCAACCCAAACCAATCTATGATCCCTACACTGAATGAGTACATTCACTCTGGCTCCAACCATCATGCAAAATGATCTGAGGAATCAAACATGGCCACATTTTCCCAACAAGCAAACAGAAAATATTCTAATGCTTAGAGTGATAATAGAAGACTAAATAAAAACTAACTCACAGAAGGAGAGGTGTGTCTGAGTGGGAGAGTAATGACAAAGACAGGTACAAATGCAATAGCAAGTAGCAGAATGGCAGTTTGGGAATTAACATTGTAAACATGGAGCCTTTCATCTGTTGTCCCAACAGAAGTGTGTGACATCCAAAAAAATGACAAACATCTGCTAACGTTAGGAATAACACTCTGTGCATACATTTTTCAAAGCTACAGCATCCTGCAATGATCTTTAAAATGTTGTGTGTCATAATTCTACTTACTTAACCACATTAATTTTCTCCAAATTGAGTCTATTTTGCCTGCAAAAGTAACTGGTAAGAAATCTTGTGTTTATCCAGACCCACGAGCTCTGTCACTCTATTTACTCCCCTTGTCCAGTGGAGGAGCAGGAGTAAGAATGGCCAGGGGGACACCTGGCAGGCAGCCAACCTTCCACACACACTTGCAAAGCAATGAAAAAAAGTACAAATTGGTTTAAATTTTTTAATGTATAAATTTACACTCACCATGTTGTAACTTTCAAACTAGGGAGGAAATTGCAGCAGTCTGCATGATTTATTCTATCCATAGTTTACAAGTGTACAGATTAGAAGAAAATCCTTTTTCCTTTTCTCAAAGAAATAAATATTTCATTTCTATACTCAATAATCATTCAGCTTTCTAACAGTCTGTGAGCTATGCACCAGCATTCTCTTTCAAAACTAGCATGTTTTCATCTCTTGGTACTCCAACCAGTAGCCTTTGTTGCTCTCATGTGCCCACACAGCATATTCAGAATTCTCCTCCAGCAACACCTAAAGACACATTTCAGTGAAAGAAGCAGCAGCTGAAGACATCCCTCTTCAGTTCTGCATTACACCCAGCCGCCAATTACTTTCTTCCAAATGGATCCGACCACACTTTTAACCCTGCAAATCAAACATCAGAATACCAGCAGTTGATAATTCAGACCATGGGAGAAAAAAACAACAGATCTGCTACTCCTGCTTTGTGTATTATAAATAATGAAAGAAGCCAACAATTTCTGCACTGAATTTGCAAATCTGCTTAAACTTGCAAAAATATACAGAAAGACAATTTCATCTTGATCTTAAACTTCAGATAATGGAAAAGGTACTCACATCCATAGGTAAGGTAGGATAGGTTCTAATATTGTTGGATCAATCATTTAGAATTGCACTTTACATTTAAATTTGTCTAGGTTTCCTTTTCAACTAATGGATTTCGTTACTTATCAGCAGCTAAATTCAGATAAAAAGGAGAACTTACACTAAGAAGAACTGGTCATTAAGTACCTGCATCTTAGATAAATGAGCCAGTCCAGTCCTCTCGAATGTTTAGTTAAAAAAAACAGGTTTACAAGACCTCTATTTCACAATACCCTTCCTACTTCTCTTCAGCATTTCCCCCACTTCCCAGAAAGCAAGTCCTGCATTAATGATCTAACCAATACATGTAATAAGGTCATGGCTTTAATCCTATTTGATTTTCACTTGCTGCTGATATTAGGCTTTTTCAAAAACAAAAATACATTACCCTTTAACATATTCATGATATTACATGTTTCATCAAGACAGGCACTCTCACATCTTTAATCAAGAAATGCCAGCCTTGCGTAGCCACTCCATTTACCATTATGAAAAAATGAACTATCAAGGATAGTCTGCTATACTTGAATTTTACTTCCCTCATATGCTTTTCTAAGCCTTCCACTGTCAACAGCAAGGATCCAAAAGCTATTAGCACTGCATTCCAAGTTTTCCTTCATGTGTAGTGGATTTCTGCATGGCCCATCCATCCATGAGGCCAGAAGGCACTGCCAAAGTGCTGATGAACTGTGTTTCAGCAGAGTTCAGTATTCAACAGAACTAGGGTGCAACATGGTTCTTTATAGCTACAGCTCAGCCTATGCGTGGTTCTTGCTTGCTCTGAGCTGGTTCAGAAGTGGAAACTGGCTTCTATTTAAGAAAGTGTGAAGACAACACAAACTCTGCAACTTATTTGGCCAGTTAAGTCACTTTAAGATGAGTTTCATTAAAACCATACTTTTTCAGTGAGGAATTAGCCTGAAAAAATAATTTAATGGCCAGTTTATTAAATATGTTTTCACTGAATGTATTCTTCACTGTATTATTTAAAACCATATAAATACTGAGGCATTACTTCAAGAGGGCTTTAAAACAATCGATGCAAACACATAAATCAAGTGTACCTGCAGGCTGAATATCCTCTTGAACAATACCAGCTCGGTTTATTGACTGTTCATTCTCTGGAAAACAGAACAGAAAGGACACTACTAAAAAAAAAGAAAATACCAGATATCTTGATTGCACCCAATAAAATAATCTTGAAAATTTTATTAATTCTAGATGCTACACAGTAAAATTCTGCTGAGTGTCTACAGAATGCAAATGTAGTATTCCTACTGCACTGAGAAACTAACAGCTAGTCTGTTTTGAGAGATTACAAACAATTGGATGATCATCTTAAAACAATGCCTACTGCTTAATAAAGATGCCAAAACATCTGCCATGGTCCCAGTACTTAAGGAATGACTAGTACTTTTAGAAGCTGTCATTCATACGCTCAACATAAAACTAGTCAAAAGATTTTTTTTCTTTTGGGCAACTCCCATTTTCAGGCCCTGAAAGATCTTGCATACAGATTTCATGACAGCACCTACAAAATTACTGCTTGTTAACTTTGTGAAATTCACAAAGCATCTGAGGGGTATTTTCCCATACACTGGGCCTGTCTCAGGCTTTTCTTTTTTCTTTGAAAGATTCAACCACTTCCACAAAGAGAAATGGAGAACACTATACTATTTTCCCTTACTAAATGTCCCTTCTTTTCTTACACTTCCAGTTACACACTTCACCACCACAGTGCTTCTCTGAAGCAGGAAGTCAAAGCTCAGGTGGATTCACCTTTTGCCCACACCAATGAACTTCTGAGGCCTTTAAAAACCTGCAGGGTGCGCATTCGCAAAGGAAGCTCAGAACTAAGCCTGCCTTAAAACTGAAATTTTTCATTATCCTATCCCACTGGGAATGCACTGGCACTACATGTCATCAGGTTAGCTAGGTACAAGCCTAATGCTACTAGAGACTAGCAGGAATATCACAGTAATTAATTCTCCTTGCAAGAGGACAGGCACTAAAGGCTCCAGTTCTGTTCACTGAGCATGGTAATTCCATGTCATCCTTTTTAGCAGACAAAATCTCAGGGACTCGACTAATTTCAAAGGAAAAGGCACAAAACCCAGAAAGGGAGAACAGAAAAGATTAGGGCAACGAATGAGACTTCTTGTAGGACATGAAGGAGAGGGATATTCAGTCTTGAAAGGAAACTTAGATTACAAGAGAGGCAGGGACAAAAACAGGAACCAATCTGAGAGTTCTGGGGACACACTTGGGTTGAACAGCAGGACCTGTTAACTGGTCAGGCAAAGAAACCAGTGCAAAAATGTGAGATGATAAATACACAGACAGGACACAGCACAGTCAATACAGAGACTGCTGTGGGGCCTGCAAACAACCTGGAAGACAGGTAAGCCAAAAAAGGACAAGGAAGATTCAGTCTTGGTGACAAGAGAGCCACCTCACAGGATGGGAAAAGAACAGTCTCATAATTCAGAAAATCAGGAAATCTGTGAAAATGGCACAAAGAGCAGCTGTCAAGCCACTGTTTTAGTTAATCCATGTGGAAAAGGTCTGTGCTGATGGCTTCAAAGTTTCATCACAGCCACTAAACTGCAGTCTTTTTTAAAGCTAGATACAGACAAGAAAATATTAGAAACAGCAAAGCCACAAAGTGAGGTACTAAAACCCTAAAAAATTATAACGTTTCTGTATGAAATTAAGTCAAACTCTTTTGTGCACAATTTACAGTTCATATCAACATTTTGATTATAAACAGTTTTTCCAAGTAGCTTTCATCTTATTTTTTAAATTGCTAGGAACTTCTCTGAAGATGCTTGAGAATAGTGCAGTAATGTCTTCTTCCTGAATGTTAATGTACTTCACTTGCATAGAATTTGGGAGATACACAAGAAAAACAAGAGTGAGGAAAGAAAAGATAGCATTTCATGTTTACATAGTTCAATGTCACTCCAGGTAACTAAGATTCATTCTTGCCTTTGGCATGATTACTATGTGATGCTAATCAGAACACCCAGCTTTTGGGACACGGCATCCCCAAACAAAAAATACTGAGTATTCTCCCACAGCTCAAGCCAACAGAGGGCAGGAGCTTCTATGGAAGTTGTCATACAGCTTACTAGACTGTACTTGGAAAAATCCCCTGCACTCCAAAGGTTTAATACTCGGGTTCAAACACCTCAACTGTGATAGTCCACAATCTTGCCTCAAGTATTGTGATAACAAACACTTGTGCCTCTCATACTGCAGTGATGATCATCATGAAAAGCTCACTGGAAATTAATAAAGGTGATATTAGATGGAGATTCAACACCAGGCAATACATTTAGAATCAGGTATCAAATCACAAGTTTGTGCACTTGCTAACTGTGCATCAATTCAATCATTTTATGTCCTAAATAGAGAATAAAATTCCCTAAACTGATAGGAAACATCTACTCACATAATTCACAAGTACAAAGGAGGACATTGCTTCACTAGCTCTGTCCTTTCCTTACTGCCAAGACGCATTTCTAATAAAATATTTTTGGAAAGTATAGCATAAGCAAACAAGATTTAGTAATAAAGTTTTCAAAGGGAACACAGAGTAGGAAACATAATTGTGGAAATTTCACAAGGATAGCGTCCTTGAATAAAAACTTGCTTCTAAGTTAAATTTTACTTGAGCTTTGATGCAAGGCCAAAGCCCCTCCAATAAGACCAGTAAGTTTGTTATACTTTTTTCTTTTTCCTTCCTAGAAATCTTCAGCTGTCTTGGCAGATTAACCACATATATCTTCATGTAATCAGCTTGCTTAGTTTCATAAAAATTAAAGTGGGCTTGCACCAGCCTTTCCCATTTCCTTCAGCAGTATTTCACAGAAGCTGAGGAGTAACGGGTGCTCCCCCTATGAAGCATCCACCTGCAGCTGCTGAGGCTTCACACCTGGAGCTGCAGGTGCCTTCCAGGGCTTTGGCAGGTTTTCCTGGCAGGTGTTTCTGGCAGGAAAGTGCAGTTTTCCTCAGGAGCCAGTTTCAGAGACTCTGCAGACTGAGACCAGCTCTAGCAAACCATCACAACCGGCTGCCAAGTTTTAAGTTAGATTTTCAATTGCAGCTGGAAAACAGAACTTGAACAGCTCATAGAATCACTGAATAGTCTGGGTTGGAAGGGACATTTAAAGACCATCTAGTCTACCTCTCCTGCACTCAGCAGGGACATCTTCAGCTAGGTCAAGCTGCTCAGAGCCCTGTCCAACCTGATCTTGAATGTTACCAGGGGTGGGACACCCACCACTCCTCTGGGGAATCTGTCCTAGCGGTTCACCACCACCATCATGAAAAAAAACTATTCTATCTACTCTGAATTTGCTATGTTTAGTTTAAAACCATTACTTCTAGTCCTATTGCAACAGGGCCTACTAAAAAGCCTGCCCCAGCTTTCTTACAAGCTCTCTTCAAGTGTTCTACAAGGGTTTTCTGAAGCCTTCTCTTCTCAAGGCTGAAGAACTCCAACTCTCTCAGCCTTTCTGCATAGGAGAGTGCTCCATCTCTCTGACCTCAATCTCTTCAACTGCATCTCAATCCTCTACGGAGCAGTGAAGGGTCTTCTTAATCACGTGCTGGCCAATAACTTGAAATAAGAGTAACGGCGAGCTGTATTATTTCGGTTTTCAGGTCTAGGAGATCCTAGACGAGCAGAAAGCCCCTCGGCAGTCGCTCACCGAGCAGCAGCCCCAGCATTCCCCCAAGCCCGGGCACAGACAGGGCCATGGCCGGGCCCAGCCAGCTCCCCCCGGTCACGGACTCACTGTACTCCTCCGGCAGCAGCAGCGGGCGGAAATAAATGGGGTAAAAGGCGGCTCCCACCACGGCCACGAAGGCGCCGAAGATGCCGAGCGTGCGGAGCAGCGCGGCCATGGCCGGGCGGACGCGGCGCGGGGCCTGCGCGGGGCCTTCCGGGGCACG